>JAVSCE010015091.1:0-12705 GCA_032199065.1 Smutsia gigantea | reverse complement strand
GGCCTCCAGCGTGTCAGGTGGACAACTGGGAAATCTTGGGTTCCCCAAGGAATCAGGATGTCAGAATGGGATGGGTAATTGGTGTAATTTTTACATTCGCTAAAGCAAGAATGGAGGTTTCTATGAGGAAGGCATGCTGGCTGGTGAGGGAGGCTTAGTATTATGAGGAAAGGTTGAAGGAGTGGAGATACTAATTTTGGAGTAGGTATTTAAGAGGCATATTACCCGTATCCATAAATATTTTTAGGTGCTTTTAATTGGAAGAGGGGTAAAACTAATGAGCACAACGTACTACACAATAGTGTGGCTTCAGTAAAAGAACTTAAGTATCATAGTTGGCCTAAGATAAAGTGACTTGTTTCCATGTGTTCCTCATTATTAGAATGATTGAGTCACCTCTTCCAAGACTGTATTAGAGAAGACTTGGTTCTCAGTTGGGTGAACCATAGAAGATTTGTAAGGTTTCTTATGATACTGAAATTCTCTACTTTTAGTTTATGCCAGAATCCTCTACCATCTCTAATAACTGGTGGCTTAATCCCCACCTGAGTATTTCTTTAAGAGGTAGCTTATGATGTATTTTAAAGAGAGATTGTATTGTCCAACAACTTGATTTTACAGGTTGAGGAAATTGAGATCCAAAGAGTTTGCCTCTTACTCAGAAATTCTTACTCAGAATTTTCTTACCAGCTAAATAACCGAGCTATGCTATGAAAACCCTGTCCATCCAGTGCACTATTTATGGATTTTGATAAATTTCTTACTCATACTGACTTAAAAGCTGAGGATTCTAGGTCCCCTTACAGTGTTAGAGCAGAAAAGAACCTTAGAGAATCTTTTTCATTCCCCAATACCCGCATTTGACTGATGACTGAGGTTTAGAAAGAAGTGATTAAACCCCAAGTTTAAGACTGACCTAATTTCTCCTTCCACTACCAAGTCTAGAGACTGAACAGTACACAATTCATTGTACTGTTTTTCTTAGGCTGCAGGGTCAAGAGGTCTTTATGGATGTGCTCAATTTTCTTATCAGAAATGTTCTTGTATTAGTAATGTGTACAGGAGCAAATTGAAACATTGATGAAATGTTTTTGCCTTCCATATTAAACGTCCAGTAACAGCTTCAGTTTTTTCAGCCTATATAAAGTCACATTAAAACAGCTAATGCTTACAGAATATCCACTATATGTCAAATACTGTTCTGCTTTAGATGTATTATTTAATGACCTCATTTTGGCAAGTTCATTTGACAGGTACTAAGTCCTACTGTGTGCCAAGTGTTGAGCTGTCTTATAAATCTTTTCTGAAACTTCATCAAATGTAACTTAATAAATAACATTTTGTTCTGGGTGCTGAGAATAAAAAGGTGATTAAGACAATCCCTGCCTTCAGGGAGCTTCAATGTAGTATATGGACACAGACACATAAAAAGGTAAAATTAAAGTATTAAAGATTTATAGAAGCCTTAGTGTTAAGTATATGCTAGTTATATTGGGAAATAAAATAAGGAGTGGTAAATTCCACCTGGAGAGAAAGTTAGGAAAGACTTCAAAGATAAAACAGTATTTAAGAAGTATTGTTTGACTAAGTTGTTGCATTTCTCTTTATGTGGTCTTTGTCAAATCATTATCCTCCTTTGTGTTTTCTTAAAGTGATTGGAAACTTCCTTTCCTTTCAAAAGAGCAGATCCATTTTTATCCATTTTATATACTGAAAGTTTCAATTAGACTTTTAAAAAAATTTTCAATTTTGCTATCATTAATGTATAATTACGTGAACATTATAGTTACTAGACTCCCCCTATTATCAAGTCCCCACCACATACCCCTTTATAGTCACTGTCCATCAGCGTAGTAAGATGCTATAGAATCATTACTTCTCTGTGTTATACTGCCTTACCCATGTCCCCCCACTTCATTATACATGCTAATCGTAATGACCCTTTTTTCCCCCTTATCCCTCCCTTCCCACCCATCCTCCCCAATCCTTTTCCCTTTGGTAACTGTTAGTCCATTCTTGGGTTCTGTGAGTCTGCTGCTGTTTTATTCTTAGAGCTTTTTCTTTCTTCTTATACTCCACAGATGAGTGAAATCATTTGATACTTGTCTTTCTCCGCCTGGCTTATTTCACTGAGCATAATACCCTCTAGCTCCATCCATGTTGTTGCAAATGGCAGAATTTGTTCTCTTCTTATGGCTGAATAATATTCCATTGTGTATATGTACCACATCTTCTTTATCCATTCATCTACTGATGGACACAGGTTGTTTCCATTTCTTGGCTATTGTAAATAGTGCTGCAATAAACTTAGGGGTGCATCTGTCTTTTTCAAACTGGGCTGCTGCATTCTTAGGGTAAATTCCTAGGAGTGGATTTCCTGGGTCAAATGGTATTTCTATTTTGAGTTTTTTGAGGAACCTCCATACTGCTTTCCACAATGGTTGAACTATTTTACATTCCTACCACCAGTGTAGGAGGGTTCCCCTTTCTCCACATCCTCGCCAACATTTGTTGTTGTTTGTGTTTTGGATGTTGGCCATCCTTACTGGTGTGAGGTGATATCCCATTGTGGTTTTAATTTGCATTTCTCTGATGATTAGGGATGTGAAGCATCTTTTCATGTGCCTGTTGGCCATCTGAATTTCTTCTTTGAAGAAGTGTCTGTTCAGATCCTCTGCGCATTTTTTAATTGGCTTATTTGCTTTTTGTTTTTTGAGGTGCATGAGCTCTTTATATAATTTGGATGTCAATCCCTCATTGGATATGTCATTTGTGAATATATTCTCCCATACTGTAGGATGTCTTTTTGTTCTATTGATGGTGTCCTTTGCTGTACAGAAGCTTTTTAGTTTGATGTAGTCCCACTTGTTCATTTTTGCTTTTGTTTCCCTTGTCTTGGAAGATAGGTTCATGAATAAGTTGCTCATGTTTATGTCTTAAGAGATTTTTGCCTATGTTTTTTTCAAAGAGTTTTATGGTTTCATGACTTACATTTGGTCTTTGATCCATTTTGAGTTTACTTTTGTGTATGGCTTTAGACAATAATCCAGTTCCATTCTCTTACATGTAGCTGTCCAGTTTTGCAAACACCAGCTGTTGAAGAGGCTGTCATTTCCCCATTGTATATCCATGGCTCCTTCATCATGTATTAATTGACTATATATGCTTGGATTTATATCTGGGCTCTCTAGTCTGTTCCATTGGTCTATGGGTCTGTTCTTGTGCCAGTACCAAATTGTCTTGATTACTGTAGCTTTGTAGTAGAGCTTGAAGTAAGGGAGCATAATTCCCCCCACTTTATTCTTCCTCTCAGAATTGCTTTGGCTATTTGGGGTCTTTTGTGGTTCCATATGAATTTTAGAACTCTTTGCTCTAGTTCATTGAAGAATGCTTTTGGTATTTTGATAGGGATTGCATTGAATCTATAGATTGTTTTAGGCAGGATGACCATTCTGACAATATTAAGTTTTCTTATCCATGAACACGGGATGTGTTTCCACTTATTGGTTTCTTCTTTAATTTCTCTCATGAGTGTCTTGTAGTTTTCAGAGTATAGGTCTTTCACTTCCTTGGTAAGGTTTATTCCTAGGTATTTTATTCTTTTTGATGCAATTGTGAATGGAATTGTTTTCCTGATTAATCTTTCTGCTAGTTCACTGTTAGTGTATAGGAATGCAACAGATTTCTGTGTATTAATTTTGTATCCCACAAATATGCTGAATTCACATATTAGATCCAGTAGTTTTGGAGTGGATTCTTTAGGGGTTTTTATATATAATATCATGTCATCTGCAAACAGGGACAGTTTGACTTCTTCCTTACCAATCTGGATGCCTTTTATTTCTTTGTGTTGTCTGATTGCTGTGGCTAGGACCTCCAGTACTATGTTGAATAAAAGTGGGGAGAGTGGGCATCCTTGTCTTGTTCCTGATCTTAAAGGGAAAGCTTTCAGCTTCTCGCTGTTAAGTATAATGTTGGCTGTGGGTTTGTCATATATGGCCTTTATTATGTTGAGTTACTTGCCCTCTATACCTATTTTGTTGAGAGTTTTTATCATGAATGGATGTTGAATTTTGTCAAATGCTTTTTCAGCATCTATGGAGATGATCGTGTGGTTTTTGTCCTTCTTTTTGTTGATGTAGTGAATGATGTTGATGGATTTTCGAATGTTGTACCATCCTTGCATCCCTAGGATGAATCCCACTTGATCATGATGGATGGTCTTTTTGATGTATTTTTGAATTCGGTTTTCTAATATTTTGTTGAGTATTTTTGCATCTATGTTCATCAGGGATATTGGTCTGTAATTTTCTTTTTTTGTGGTGTCTTTGCCTGGTTTTGGTATTAGAGTGATGTTGGCCTTGTAGAATGAGTTTGGGAGTATTTTCTACTCTAAAACGTTTTGGAAAACTTTAATGAGGATTGGTATTAGGTCCTCACTAAATGTTTGATAAAATTCAGCAGTGAAACTATCTGGGACAGGTGTTTGGTTCTTAGGTAGTTTTTTGAATAGCAATTCAATTTCTTTGCTGGTAATTGGTCTATTCAGATTTTTTGTTTCTTCCTGTGTCAGCCTTGGAAGGTTGTATTTTTCTAGAAAGATTTCCATTTCTTCTAGGTATCCAGTTTGTTAGCATATAATTTTTCATAGTATTCTGTCATAATTCTTTGTATTTCTGTGGTGTCCGTAGAGATTTTTCCTTTCTCATTTCTGATTCTATTTATGTGTGTAGACTCTCCTTTTTTCTTGGTAAGTCTGGCTAGGGGTTTATCTATTTTGTTTATTTTCTCGAAGAACCAGCTTCTGCTTTCATTGATTCTTTCTATTGTTTTATTCTTCTCCATTTTATTTATTTCTGCTCTAATCTTTATTATGTCCCTCCTTCTACTGACTTTGGGCCTCATTTGTTCTTCCTATTCTAGTTTCATGAATTGAGAGTTTAGACTGTTCATTTGGGGTTGTTGTTCTTTCCTGTGGTAGGCCTGTATTGCAATATATTTCCCTCTTAGCACGGCCTTTGCTGCATTCCACAGATTTTGCGGTGTTGAATTATTGTTGTCATTTGTCTCCATATATTGCTTATCTCTGTTTTTATTTTGTCATTGATCCATTGATTATTTAGGAGCATGTTATTAAGCCTCCATGTGTTTGTGGGCTTTTCATTTTCTTTGTGTAATTTATTACTAGTTTCATACCTTTGTGATCTGAGAAGCTGGTTTGTACAATTACAATCTTTGTGTGGCCTAGTGTATGATCTATTCTTGAAAATGTTCCATGTGCACTTGAGAAGAATGTGTATCCTGTTGCTTTTGGGGGGAGTGTTCTGTAGATGTCCGTTCGGTCTATCTGTTCCAATACTTTGTTCAGTGCCTCTGTCTCCTTATTTTCTGTCTGGTTGATCTGTCCTTTGGAGTGAGTGGTGTGTTGAAATCATCTAAAATGAATGCATTGCATTCTATTTCTGCCTTTAATCCTGTTAGTATTTGTTTCACATATGTAGGTGATCCTGTGTTGGGTGCATATATATTTATTATAGTTATATCTTGTTGGACTGACCCTTTTATCATTATGTAATGTCCTTCTCTGTCTCTTGTTGCTTTCTTTGTTTGAAGTGTATTTTGTCTGATACAAGTACTGCAACTCCTGCTCTCTTCTCCCTTTTAGTTGCATGAAATATCTTTTCCATCCTTTACTTTCAGTCTGTGTATGTCTTTGGGTTTGAAGTGAGTCTCTTGTAGGCAGCATATAGATGGGTCTTGTTTTTTTATCCGCTCAGTGACTCTACGTCTTTTGATTGGTGCATTCTGACCATTTACATTTAGGGTGATTATTAATAGGTATGTACTTACTGCCATTGCAGGCTTTAGATTCCTGGTTACCAAAGGTTCAAGGGTAATTCCCTTATTGTCTGAGAGTTTAATTTAACTCACTTTGTATGCTATTACAAACACAACCTAAAGATTATTTTTTTTGTCCTCCTCCATTCTTTGTATGTTATGAATCATATTCTGTACTCTTTTGTCTATCCCTTGGGTGACATCTATTTAGCCTTAGGAATACTTCCATCTATAGAGTCCCTCCAGAATGCACTGTAGAGGTGGTGTGTGGGAGGTAAATTCTTTCAGCTTTTGCTTATCTGAAAATTGTTTAATCCCTCCTTCAAATTTAAATGATAACCTTGCCAGGTAGAGTATTCTTGGTTCAAGGGCCTTCTGCTTCATTGCATTAAATATCTCATGCCACTCCCTTCTGGCCTGTAATGTTTCTGTTGAGAAATCTGATGATAGCATGATGGGTTTTCCTTTGTATGTGATCTTTTTTCTCTCTCTAGCTGCTTTTAAAAGTCTGTCTTTATCCTTGATCTTTGCCATTTTAATTATTATGTGTCTTGATGTTGTCTTCCTTGGGTCCCTTGTGTTGGGAGATCTGTGCATCTCCATGGCCTGAGAGACTATCTCCTTCCTCAGATTGTGAAAGTTTTCAGCAATTACCTCCTCAAAGACACTTTCTATCCCTTTTTCTCTCTCTTCTTCTTCTGGTACCCCTATTATGTGAATATTGTTCCGTTTGGATTGGTCACCGATTCTCTCAATATTCTTTCATCCTTAGAGGTTCTTTTTTCTCTCTGTGCCTCAACTTCTTTGTATTCCTCTTCTGTAATTTCTATTCCATTTACCATCTCTTCTATTACATCTAGTCTGCTTTTAAATCCCTCCATTGTGTGATTCATTTCAGATATGGAATTTCTTAATGATTGAATCTCTGTCTTAAATTCGTTCCTGAGTTCTTGAATAATTTTCTATACCTCCTTAAGCAAGTTTATGATTTTTATTTTGAACTCTCTTTCAGGAAGATTGGTGAGTTCAGTTTCATTTTTCCCTTTTCTGGGGTGTGTAGGATTTGGTCTTAACCATGTTCTTTTGACATTTCATATTTCTGTGTGGTGCCCTCTTGTGCTCAGAAGCTCCAGTCTCTGGAGCTGCTCAGCCCATAGAGTGAGGTTGGAGGTCATAGGGGAGTGGAGCTTGTGCCTGTGAGGATGAAAGATCTGTTTCCTGATTCATGTCTGCCGTGCCTATGTCCCGTATCAGAGCCAGTGGGCTGATCACAAAGGTGTAAGCCTCTGTGCTTTGTGTCTCTGCTGTTGTAGGTTGGGCCTCCGTCTGGCTGGTCTGATGCCAGCGCAGTGACTGCCTGTTTGCGAGCTGGTGTTATCATGCCAGGTGGAAGGCTCTGCAGGCTCTGTATCACAGTGGGGGGCCTCGGAGCTAAGTGGCCAGCCAGGGGGATGAAGCGCCTGAAGCTCCTCAATGTTTCCAATCTGCTGGGCAGAGCACACTCAGACAACCTTGTCCCCCATCCCTTCTACCGCACAGAAAGCTCTGTGCAAACCCCACCCCTTCAGCAGCCCTCTCCCTGCTAGGAAGCCTCTCAGACCACCTGCATTTCCCTTGTCCTAGAGTGACCACGTGTGGATCCCGCCCTCCACAAATGGCCAGACTCTCTCTCAATCACTCTGCCTGTCCCAGCTCCCCATCCTCCAGAGCACCACACAACATAGGTTTCTGCTCCCAAAGCAGATCTCCAGGGCTAGGTGTTCAGCAGTCCTAGGCTCCCACCCCCTCCCCCACTCCATTTGTCTTCCTCTTGCTGGTGAGCTGGGGTGGTGGAAGGGCCTGGGTCTTACCGTTTCGAGGCTTGGTACGTTACCCTGTTTCATGAGGTCTGCTCTGTTCATGATGTCTGTATGCAGTCTGATGCAGCCTTCTTTCTCTTGCTGTTTTAGGGTTAGTTGTATTAACTATATTTTCACACTGTCTGTGGTTTTGAGAGGAGTTCTCTGTCTCACCTCTCACGCCGCCATCTTGAATCTCCAGTCTTGGATATTCTGTATATTTTTGTTCATGAGAGCAAGGACTTTGCTTTGGTCACTGCTGTTTCCCTGGTGCCTGGAATAGTGCCGGTTCTATAGTCTTGCTTCCATCTCTGACTCCTTCATCCTTTTGTCCCCTGGCCTGATTATTATATAAAGGTAAGTTTTTCAATTTTTTAAAATCATTTTATTTCTTCTGTTTAGAGATCAAAAAATTTTTTTAAGAAATAAAAATGTTTGTACAGTTGTATATTACCCTTCCCATTCTTATTCCCTACCCTCTTTTTCCAGTGTTAATCATTATCTGAATTTGGTATATACTATTCCTATGTGTATTTTTATACATTTTTATTAAATATATCAATCTATAAACAGTATATGTTCTTTTTGTGTGTTTTAAGAAATTACATAAACAGAAATTATATCACATTAGATGTCTCATAGCCCTTTATTTACTTTGGTTTAACCTTGTTTTTAAATTTTAAAATTTGTCCATACTAATTAAGTGTAATACCAGTTATTTGTGTTAAATACTTTTTCATAATGTCTTGTATGAATATATCATAATTTATCTGTTTTCCTATTACTGGTCATTTAGATTATTCCCAATTTTCTGTTATACTTTGTTTTATGATTATGCCACAATTTAGCTTTTCTTTGACTTTGAACATTTCAATTGTTCCTAGTGCTTCAGTGAACATTCTTAGAATGACCCTTATAAACACATTTGAGTTTTATCTGTATAAGCATATGCCTCTAAGTATGTACCTGTAAGTGAAATGACTCATTTTTAATTTTATAGGTGTTGCCATAGTACTTTTACAATTTTATCAATTTTACGTTTAAACCAAAAGAGCATTAGAGTACCTGCTTCTGAACATTTCTGCCAACTCTTGATATTGTTAAATTTTTTAAAAAATGGTTGAGATGCCTATCTGTGGGAAATATTTTTCTCTTTTAAAAAATCATTTTTCTTTAAATTTGTGTTTTCCCTTATTACTAATACAGCTAAGCATTATTCATGTTTCCTGGCTATTGGGTTTCTGCTTTTACGAACTACCTATTTTTCTGTTGGGTTGTTTGTTTACTTTTTTTAATTAACTTGTAAGAATTCTGTACATGTTTTGAATACTAATCCTTTGTTGGTTTATGTGAGTTGCAAATACATTCTCTAAGTCTAACTTATCAATACCTTTTGTTTATAAAGTCTTTTCATTCATCTTTTGATTTATGGTTTGTGCTATTTTCATCTTACATATTTTCTTCTAGAAATTTTACCATTTGCTTTTTACATTTGGGTAAAGATCTAATTTATTACTGTTTAAAAAAAAATATGGACAAATAGTTGTCCAAGCATACCTTTTGAAAAGTCTATATCCCAGGAGTCACCAAATTTTTTCTGTAAAGGGCTAGATAATAAATATTTTAGGCTTTGTCAGTCAAGAGACAAATTACAGATATTATGTAAGTACTTAAAATAAACACAAATTTATTTTATTTGAAGGAAGCACAAATTTCTGCAAATTTTTAATAAAATTTTTAATTAAGATCAAAATATAATAGTACACTTTTTGGTAATACAGGTCTACCAGTGAGAAGAATGAAATTCTTTTTATTGGGATAACATTTGGCCTTTTAGGGGTTCAAAGTTAGTGTTCCCTGTTGTCAAAGTTGATTGCAAGTGTTCATCTGTTAATATTAATTTGAAATGAGATTTTACATATTTCATGCTTGAAAATGAGTTTTCACACTAGCACACTGCCAAATGCTAATATCCATAAGGCATATGATTTTTTTAATTAAAGTATCATTGTTATACAAGTCTTATATTGGTTGCAAATGTACCACAGTGGTTCCGCAGTTACCCGTATTATTAAATCCTCACCCCCTCTAGTGCTGTCACTATCTGTCAATGTAGAAAGATGTTACAGAATCATGGACTATATATTCTCCATGCTGTACTACCGTCCTCAAGACCAGCTTATATTGTGATTGTGAATTATTGTGCCCCTTTATCTCCGTCACCCTTCCCCCAACCCCTCTCCCTTGGTAACCACTAGTCATGTCTCAGTGTCTATGAAGTCTGTTGTTGTTTTGCATAAGCAAATGATTTTATTTGAGCCTGTTCATCACTTGGAAGGCATTTATAGAATTCTGTTAGGTTATTCTATGATATCTTTGCCCTTTAGCATGTCATTACGTTGTAATGACTTATATTGTAATGAACATGTCATTACAAGTGTAATGACACTTGTGATTGAAAACTAGGTGGAAGCTCCTCAACAGCACAGTTGAAAGGACTTTGAAATAGGGAAATTTCCTTTTTGCTTACACCAAGGTCTGAAAAACACTAGTTTGCTTGGAAAACATACACGCTGCAAATTTGTGTGATAACTGAAATATGGATTCTTGTTTTAACTTTCAACAGCATAGGAAAATTATAAAGCAGCTTGCCATTGCATGTGATGCAGATAACATTGGTTGTTGAAATTACTTTACCATAAGATAAGTTTTGCATAAGTGCTGTTTCGTAATTTTGGGTTGAATTCAGTAAGAAACATTATCAACTCTGTTGCAAAAGCTAATTTCCAAAGCTGTTTATTTGATAATAATGGTTGAAGGCTGTTGTTTTTCATAGAAATTTCAGTCTTGGCCCCGAGCTCAAAAGCAGTAAAATACTCCCATTGCTAAGCCATCAAACTGCTCTACAGTAAAAGCAATTTAGCTTCTGTTTCTGACAAAAATTCACGAACCGATGGTTGTAAAGTTTATAAGAGTAAATGACACTACTGGTTCACTAATACATTATAGATTCACATATTTTCTACAGAGTATTGAATAAATCAGTGAATAATCATAGGCTTTGAAATACTTCACAGAAGGTAAATTTGTTCAATTAAACCTTTCTTTCTGCTCCATACATATTTTTATCAACAGTAGTAACATATTAGATTCCACTTCAGATTGTATTATATTCATATTTTCTCATCCTCTTTGAAAATACTGTCTGTTGTTTTTTCCATGCAGAATATTCAAAAAGGCTAATTCCTCAGTCACTTCAAACTTGGAACTGATTGTTGGAATAAGCAACAACTGAGCAGTATTGGTAACTTACTGACACATCAAGAACCAGTCTTGAAATAAATTGGCTTGTTTTTAATTGATGACTGATATTGTTACTGATGTCCTCATTTCTTGGACCAGTAGTTCTCACTGAAAGGCTAATAGTCTTAAGTAAGTTTATTTTATCTGGATAAACTTAAATTTCTTCAGCTGCTACACACAAACACACCCTAACTGTCCATTAGTAAATAGCTTTTCTCGCTTGTCTAACAAATGAGCCATTCAGAAACTTACTTTGGTTGCAGTCTCATTTTCAATTTTTATGAAGAAATTCAATTGTAATGAGATAATTCTAATTCTAATTATTGCTTTCTGTGAGTTGGGAATATTGTGATGAGTGCTTAGTTTGGCAATAACATTTTATTTTTTTAGCACAGCAATCATATTACATAACAAACACAAGTGCTTTGTTGTTTAATTTGATAACAAAATCCACACAAAAAGTGTGGCATTTGAATTCCACTTTTTTCTTCCTTATTTGGATATGATGGATATTGTGCACCATTGTTAAAAAAAAGTTGCAGCACAGTGATACTTGTGGTACTCAGAATACTGTTGAGTTTTAAGTACATTGCTACAATTTTTATGGTGTCCAGCAGCAGTGCACGGCAGTCAGAATGCCATGTATGGTGTTTGTCAAAACTACTAAACTCTGCAATTTTAACACGAAAGCAACCATAGACAATAAGATGCCTTACTTTTTTTAGTGCTCTTTGTGATTTAACGTAAATTTTACCCTCGTTTTCTGTCAGAGCTTAAAAAATTCTTTATGGCCAGACACATCAAGTAATCTATCAATTCAGCTGTTTTTCTTGTATCTTCATTACTTATTGTAGTATGTTGTTCAGTTCTAGGAGGTTTTCTTGATTTTTTTTTCTAATTTTTCCCCTTTTTTTTTTGAAACTATAATATGGAAACAGTGGTTCAAAGTGGGGGGACTTTACTATGGTAGCACTCTCAGCTTCATTCTTCACCTCTTACTTCTGTTCACAGGAGGAGAGACCTGATGAGTGAACGCAGTAGAATGACCTGGAGCATGCTCAGTTTGACCTCTTCATCTTTTTCTTCAGTCCAGCCTTCAGACAGTATTTTGGCATATTCTTGGTAGTATAGTAAACTGATTGCAGGACAAATCCTGCCTTTTTGGAGAAAAGTAGTTCTGTTCTGGTGGTTAACTTCAATTCCGAGGGTGTTACCAAGCCATTTCCAAACCATTTTTAGACCATGTTCTTTAATCTACCTTTTTATCAAAGGTGAAGCTGACGTTTTCCTCTTCATTTGTCTGTTCCCTGTGTCTTTCTCTTGTTTGATTCTGAAATCAAGTGGGTAAGAGAGGTGCTTGATTTTTTTTTATTGTAGTATACTATATACAGCAAAATTTAACCTTTTAACGATTTTTTAAATGTACAGTTCAGTGGCATTAAGTACATTCATGCTGTTATGCAACATTCACCACCATCCATCTTCAGAACATTTTCATCTTTTCAAACTGAAACTCTGTACCATAAACAAATAACTCTCCATTCCCTCCTCTCCCCAACCCCTGATAAGACCATTCTACTTTTCATTTGTGAATTTGACTACTTTAGGTACCTCATATAAGTGGAATTATACAGTTTTGTCTTTTTTGTATCTGGCTTCATTTAGGATATCTTCAAGATTCATCCATGTTGTAGTGTGTGTCAGAGTTTCCCTCCTTTTTAAAGTT
>JAVSCE010015090.1:0-73105 GCA_032199065.1 Smutsia gigantea | reverse complement strand
GTGTTATTTCTTCTCTATATGTCTGGTAGAATTCAGAGATGAATCCATCAGGCCCAGCGGTTTTGTTCTTGGGTAGTTTTTTGATTACCAATTCGATTCCATCACTGGTGATTTGTCTGTTTAGTTTTTCTGTTTCTTGCTTGGTCAGTCTTGGAAGGTTGTATTTTTCTAAGAAGTTGTCCATTTCTTCTATGTTTTCCAGCTTGTTAGGATATAGATTCTCATAATATTCTCTTATGATTCTTTGTATTTCTGTGGGGTCCGTCGTGATTTTTCCTTTCTCATTTCTGATTGTGTTTATGTGTAGATTCTCTTTTTCTCTTAATGAGTCTGGCTAGGGGTTTATCTATTTTGTTTATTTTTTCAAAGAACCAGCTCTTGGTTTTATTGATTTTTTCAATTGTTTTATTCTTCTCAATTTTATTTATTTCTTCTCTAATCTTTATTATGTCCCTCCTTCTGGTGACTTTGGGCCTCATTTGTTCTTCTTTTTCCAATTTCAGTAATTGTGTCTTTAGACTATTCATTTGGGAATGTTCTTCCTTCTTTAAATAGGCCTGGATTGCAATATACTTTCCTCTTAGAACTGCCTTTGCTGCGTCCCACAGAAGTTGTGGCTTTGTGTTGTTGTTGTCATTAGTCTCCATATATTCTTTGATTTCTGTTTTGATTTGGTCGTTAACCCATTGATTAATTAGGAGAGTGTTGTTAAGTCTCCATGTATTTGTGAGCCTTTTTGATTTCTTTCTAAAATTTATTTCTAGTTTTATGCCTTGGTGATCTGAGAGTTGGTTGGTAGGATTTCAATATTTTTGAAATTACTGAGGTTCTTTTTGTGGCCTAGTATGTGGTCTATTCTGGAAAATGTTCCATGTGCACTTGAGAAGAATGTGTATCCTGTTGCTTTTGGGTGTAGAGTTCTGTAGATGTCTGTTAGGTCCATCTGTTCTAGTGTGTTGTTCAGTGCCTCTGTGTCTTTACTTATTTTCTGTCTGGTTGATCTGTCCTCTGGAGTGAGTGGTGTGTTGAAGTCTCCTAAGATGAATGCATTGCTGTCTATTTCCTCCTTTAATTCTGTTAGGATTTGTCTCACATATGCTGGCGCTCCTGTGTTGGGTGCATATATATTTATAATGGTTATATCTTCTTGTTGGACTGACCCCTTTATCATTATGTAATGTCCTTCTTTATCTTTTGCTACATTCTTCATTTTGAAGACTATTTTGTCTGATACAAGTACTACAACACCTGCTTTTTTCTCTTTGTTGTTTGCATGAAATATCTTTTTCCATCCCTTCACTTTTAGTCTGTGTATATCTTTGGATTTGAGGTGAGTTTCTTGTAGGCAGCATATAGATGGGTCTTGCTTTTTTATCCATTCTGTTACTCTGTGTCTTTTGATTGGTGCATTCAGTCCATTTACATTTACGGTGATTATTGATAGGTATGTACTTATTGCCATTGCTGGCTTTAGATCCGTGGTTACCAAGGGTTCAAGGGTTGCTTCTTTACTATCTAACAATCTAACTTAACTTTCTTGTTGAGTTATTGTAAACACAGTCTATGTTTCTTTATTTCTCTCCCTTCTTATTCCTCCTCCTCCATTCTTTCTATAATAGGTGTTTTATTCTTTGCCTTTAGTTAGTATTTGGATGGTCTGCTTTCTTTGCTATGATTTTTTTTTCTCTGGTGACATCTTTGTAGCCTTAGGTGTGCTGCCCTCTAGAGCAGTCCATTTAAGATATCCTGTAGTGGTGGTTTATGAGACGCAAACTCTCTTAATTTTGGTTTATCTGGAAATTGTTTAATCCCTCCATCATATTTAAATGATAATCCTGCTGGATACAGTATTCTTGGTTCAAAGCCCTTCTGTTTCATAACGTTAAATATATCATGCCATTCTCTTCTGGCCTGTAAGGTTTCTGTTGAGAAGTCTGATGATAGTCTGATGGGTTTTCCTTTGTAGGTGATCTTTTTTCTCTCTCTAGCTGCCTTTAATACCCTGTCTTTATCTTTGATCTTTGCCATCTTAATTATTATGTGTCTTGGTGTTGTCTTCCTTGGGTCCCTTGTGTTGGGAGATCTATGAGCTTCGGTGGACTGCGAGACTACTTCCTTCCCCAGCAAGGGAAAGTTTTCAGCAATTATTTCTTCAAAACACTTTCTATCCCTTTTTCTCTCTCTTCTTCCTCTGGTACTCCTATAATGCGAATATTGTTCCGTTTGGATTGGTCACACAGTTCTCTTAATATTCTTTCATTCCTAGAAATCCTTTTATCTCTCTCTGCCTCAGCTGCTCTGTACTCCTGTTCTCTGTTTTCTATTCCATTAACAGTCTCTCGCATCTCATCCATTCTGCTGTTAAGCCCATCGATCGCTTGTCTGATTTCTGTATTGTCTTTCCTCAGTTCCCTCACTTCCTCCCTCAGCTCTTGCACATTTCTCTGTAGGTCCATCAGCATTCTTATGACTTTTATTCTGAATTCTTTTTCAGGGAGGCTGTGCATTTCCATCCCTTCAGACTCCCTCTCTGGGGTTGTCTGGTTGATTTTGGTCTGAACCATATTCCTCTGTCTTTTCATGGCTATATAATTGGTTACTGATAGTTGCCACGTATGTCAGCTGGGCTCTTTAAGACTTTAAAAAGAGAAGAAAAAAAGAGAGAAAAAAAAAGGAAAAAAAGAAAGGAAGAAAGAAAAAAAGAAAGAAAAGAAAAAACAAAAACAAAACAAAAAAAACAAAAAAAATGCCCACCGGACGTAGATTCTGTGGGAATGCTCTAGGTGGCGCTATTGCCCCACTATTCCACAGCTGTGACTGTGCCGCTCTGCAGGGCCCTTTATCGCTCTGGCAGGGGTGGGAACGAGTAGGAGGCTGTTGATCTCAGTGAGAAGTGTTAAGTATGGCTACGCTTCCTCAGTCGCCAGCTAAGGCGTCTGAAACTCCCCAGGACTCCCAGCCTGCTGGGCTGAGTGTGCTGGGGCAATCCGGCTCCTCCGCTGGGCTCCTGTCTCTTTAAGACCGCTGAAGAAAGCGCGCACTTTTTTTTTTTCCTTCCCGGGAGCCGGCTGCAAGCACCCTGGCGCGTTCCCCGCTCAGATCCTGCCCCTCTGTCTCTCCAATCTCCGCTGCACTGCGCAATGTGGGTCAGCGCTCCCCGCGCAGATCACCGGGGCTGGCTACTTCGCGGGGTGCACTTCCACTCCCTCCCGGCTCTGAATCCTCTCCTCCCGCCGGTGCGCTGCGGTGGGGGAAGGCTCGGGTCCCGCCGGGTCGCGGCTCCGTATCTTACCCGCCTCTTGGGGTGCCGAGTCCTCTCGGGTGTAGCTGCACGCTGTGCGCTTTCCTGTGTATTCTCGTCTCTCTTTTAGGAATAGATGTATTTTCTGTGTTTTCGTAGATAAATATAGTGTTGGGAGGAGATTTCTGCCGCCCTGCTCACACCGCCATCTTCCCGGAAGTGCCGATCCTGTCCATTTAAACCTTGGGTATCCTGGTGAGGTGGAGTCCGGGATATAGGACAGTATCATGGGTCTGGACCTGGGTTCTCAGCAACATATTAGTAAGGGAAAGAAACGCATCATCTATCCTCTTTGAATTGTGGATGACAAGACAATAACAAAGTAAAATATTCTGTTTACAGAAAGAAGCAGGACTAAGATATTATAGAGGCAGATTTTTAGAGTGTTGGGAGGAATAGAAAATCTGCTTTCCTCCAGGATACCTGAAAAATGTTATTGGCGAAAACAGAAAACAAAAACACCTCCATGCTTCTCCTGTTGAATAATGAATGGGACATAAAGGATGACCGTGTTATTCCTTTCTGCATGGTACAAAAAGTAAGATGTGCAGCTAACCAGCTCATAAGCATGATCAGCATCTTCTTTACATGTCAGTTTCTGTCTAGTCCTAACACCAGTCTTTCTAGTGCAACAGTGTAGCATATAAAAGAGTCAATGGATTGGGAAGAAGGGGACCTGGGTTCCAGTTGCAGCTTTCACCAATAACTAGGTCTGTGACCTTGACCAAGTCACCCCCCCCCGCCCCCCGTGAGCTTTAGTTGCTTCCTGAATAAAATGAGGTGATAACAGCTGGAGTTTCTATCACTGGCAGGCTAATACTTTTTTAAACAGTTTCACCATGTGATGGGAAAGACAAGCAAAGAACAAGACAATTCTGTAAATGCTCCAACAATGTTTGATGAAAGACCTCACCTTTGTTGAGGGTACATGCACATGCTGGACACGGCAAGATTCTCACTGTTAAATTCTACCAGAGGGATGCTTTATGTCCTGGCACAAGTTCAAGAAAGGATGCAGTTTTTAAATTTCCTTCCCCATGCAGACTGACAGATAAAGATTTTGCTAAATTGCCCAACAAGGGGGAAACTGAGAATTTCATGCAATTATATGGTTCCTCTAGGTTTTTCTAATTGAATTACCAAAGGCGCCTGTTGGGCATTCCTGGCCACATCCCCTATAATTCCATTAGTATTACCTCTGTGGGTCCTATAAATGCCATTAACATAAGGCAGATATTTGCTTTCAATAAGATAACACAGATGATTTTGTCTAATTGTCTCTCTAATCCCTCCCCCTCACAGCCTGGGAAATCGCTTGGAACTGCTCAAATCCAGGCATTTATTATCGCTGATCAAAACTGCTAAACACGACAGTGTTTTTGAGGAGGTTTTGCTCCTTCCCCTCACCCATCACGTGCTCTCATCATCTGACCACGCTCTCGCCTTTCAGGTGGGTGAAAGGAGCCATTGGCATGAAGATCCCCACAGCGACACCTATAGGGAGGAGGGAGAACAGTGGACAGAGCCTGCCTCAGCTCTCACTGCCCTGCCTGCGGACACAAGGCGGGTCTCATGAGCAGTTTGTGCTCACAGCTCAGGTGGGTTTCCTCCTCGGAGGTTCCTCTATCCGATGTGGGCTGTGGTTTGCTATTGTTGGGTAGTTGTGTCCACTGGAAAGGGATCCACCTGCAGCCCTTGTAGTCTGGCTCTTACCATTCAGTCTGTTATTCTTGGGCTGCTCAATCTCAGATATTCCTAAATCTAGTCTGTTTATAAGTTATTCAGGATCTGCTTGTTTCTAATATGTCTTCAGTGACATGACTGCTCGTTCATTGATGCATACTGACTGAGCAGGGTAAAATCTGATCTCTCTTGCCCTTGTTGATTGGTCGAGTGACCTATCTGTAGGAAGGCTGGGGTAAAATAAGTTCTAAGTGTTCTATGCATTGCATCTATTCATGTTCTGATCCACCACTATAAATAATCCAAAGGGTAACATAACGTCTGGCCACTGGTCCATGGTGATAATAAAAGCTGAAACTCAGTTGTATGAGGGAGATGAGTGATGTTCTTAATAAGAACAGAACTTGGATGGGCTCATTTCCTCTCCACAAACCAGCACAGATGCATAGACCCAAACAGTATAGTAAGAGGAAATAATAAGACTTTGAATTTGGGACCAGACGGCTTTCACAGTGGGTCTCTGTAATCTCACCTGTGTTTCTGCAAATCACTTCCCTCTAAGACTAATCCTTTGATAATTACCAGGCCCATCCACCCACAGCCAGAGTGGGCATGCACCTGGACACTGACAGGCATGATGACAAATGGTGTAGCTGTCAATTAAGGATCCCACGTCTCGTGTCTCACCTGCAAACGGTATACCCCTTCCATGTGAAAGGAGGGCCCAATCAGAACATTCTAAACTTTACTAGATTGGTGAGCAATCTCCATCAAGACAGGAAGCAATGAGAGGAAATGAGGTTCGAAAGAGACCCCTATGATCTCTGCTCATAGCAGAGCAATTATTGGAATAATTGTGAACACGAATCCTGCACTTAAACTTGTTTCCCCATTATTTTCATTATTTCAATTGATTGACACTACTTTTAAACCTATTTGAAAGAAATATGGTCTTTCACTATAATCTTTAACTTTTTATGTAAAATTAAACCAAGATAGGTATTAGAGAACATGTAAGAAGAAATACATATTGCTGTGCATCCTTCTAATTGATTACTGTACAATGATTAGGATGAATATTCCTGGAAAAAAAGAAATGCATATTTCACATAACAGAAAATAGATTTGATCTTTGTAAGGGTTATTCACTGTACATTTTTGGCTTCAAAATATGCAGCTTGAGACTGCAAATTTTTGATGTTTCCAGTCTGAGTTTCTTCTGTACACATGAGAGGTGAAAGACAAATGAATCAAATGAACCAGATTTGGAAAGGGTCTGCCAGACCATTGAGTCCTGTGTCCCCCAGGGCTACTATAGTTTGTTCCCATTCTCATATTCTCCAGAGTTGTATCCAGTTTAGTTTGAAATGTCTTAAGCAATGCATTCCCCAGAGGAAAAGGTCTAGGTAACAGAGCTCGCCATTAGAAAGCTTTCCTGACACAGCACTGGCTCTTCTTTGAAATTTAGCCCCCGAAATGCTCTATGCACAAATTACTACTTGTTCAGTCGGGACATAGATTTTCATAGGGCTTTTTAGCAAGGGGATCCTGGATTGTGAGCTAGCGCTCTGTGGCTAAGAACCTGATGGAGACATTACACTTGCCTGCGGGATACAGATAAGGACATGGCCAGGGCCCTCTGCAGTGTGAAGGTGTTGGGTACTTCTCTTGGCTGTTGAGGGAAATACTGGTCTTCGGCTCATTGGTTTGGGATGATATAATAGTGAGAGCTAACATTTATGGGCCAGGCAACTGTGTTAAGCTCTGAATTATCTCATTTAATCCTCATCAAAGCCCTATGAGGAAAATACAATGATCATCTACATTTGCTATATAAGGAAGCTTAAATCTTTTAAGTGACTCACCCACGATCACATAACTAACTAGGAGAGGCCAGAACTGAATCCAGGCCATCTCCCCCTAGAGTCTGTTCTAATCACGCCCTGTGGGCACCGCTTTGCTTGGGTCCAAGTAGACAGACTGTCCACTTCCCATCTCATGAAACTGAGGTTCATTAGTGAAGAAGGAACCATCCGAGGAGACCAGTTGGCCTCTAGCTACTTCAAGGGGGGACCCACATGCTTTTCTTGACTGACTCTCACTAGGGGAAGAAACAGAGGATAGAACAGGAGCCTGCCAACCTCAACAGATGGTGTGTAGGCTGTTTCGGAGATGGGAAGAGAGAGGTTTCTGCTGGCTGACAAAGAACAGGGGGAAGAGATTGGAGAGAAGTGTGACATAAGCAGAGAGAGCTAAACTTGCAATATACATGGAAGAGAAGGAGATTGAGGGATAGCGACTGATCTAGGGGACAGATGGGTGAATTGCCTTGAAAGGGCAGTTTTTAAAATGCCACATCCAGTCTAGTGAGGAGAAGTGAGTGAGGAGACACTCTCAGAAAGGAGAGGAGCAGCTCCCATCCACAGTGATTTTTGCAGTCTCCCAGGGGAAGGATTCAGAAGACCTGTGATCGGTGCCCCTCAGGGGGTTCAGGATCCACAGTCACGCCCAACGGAAACTGGCCCTAGTCGTTCTAGTTTGGAGGGAGCCTGGCAGAAGAGCCAAAAATGGAAACATTCTGAAGAAGCTTAGTATGGTATCAGGCCCCCATGCGTTGTTAACTGAGTTCCAGAAAGGGGACAGGAAGCTGTAGGAATGTCTGTTCAGTGGAAACTTATGGGTGCACCACTTGTTACCAGGCCCCAAGGACCCTCCCAGATCTCAGCTGAAACACTACCGATGGTGTGATCAGTGTCCCACATAGTCTCCTTTCCTTTTCCCTCACAAGCCTAGCTTGAATTATTTATGCACATGACTTAACATTAAAATGGTTTATTTATGAGGTTGCCTTAGGAGACAGGAAAGAGACAACCTGCTTTTGTGAGGGTCTCTCTGGAGAGTGGCAGCCTGCACAGTGTGTTACTCCATCAGGCTCTGTGAGGACAAAACATCTCAATGTAGAAGTCTCTGTTTAAAATAAGGATCAATGCTACGTAAGTCCCAAGGGAGAAGCATCTATATTGATAAAATTGCCTGAAGAAAAAAACCAGAAGATTCTTGAGCAGCAGACAGGGCAGGTCTGTGTTAAGGAGTTAAGACCCGGACCGCCGACTGGTTGAATCTGTAGCAAGCCTGAAGGTAATTCACCCTCCTGAAGGAAATTTACCATTGTTGACTAGCATTCCTCTCTGGAAGAGATCGGGGCAACCCAGTTCATCATTCTGCCATCTTTCCACACCACTCACTGTGGGCAGGGGCTTGTCCAGAGGCAGAGCTGTCTTGGACTCGATTCTGGGAAGTTTTGTTACTAAAGAACCTGGCTGTCAAATGGATCAAATGGACCTTGTTGACAAACACCTCTTGCCTGTCCAGTGACTCCACGGCACAAAACCTCGCTGACTGCATCGGAAGAAAATCTGTTTTCAGCTCCCTTAATAGCACTCTTTGGTAATTTGTTTGGATTTTTGGAATCAAATCTAATCCAACTGGAACTATTGCTCTCAGTTAAAGTCACATAATATATAACTGCAATTCTTAATTTTCATTAAGACTTTTTAAATGCTTTGTCACGGTTAGGACTGCATGAAAGGTCAGTTGTCTCTCTCCCCTTATCCTCCTAGTACCATGGACTTTTTCACCTCCCCGAGAATTTTCTTGAGCTACAGATTTCCTTACAGTTAATTTGTCCTTTGTCCTGAGTTACTTGAATTAAAAACATCAAGCTAATAAAACTTAAACAAGATGAGAGTTTTAAAAAGGTACAGTGTTAGGGGTGAGTTTTACTGTAAACCTATACACTGTAGTTTCTGCTCTGAAAAAAAGAACTCTCAAGGAAGATAGGTGTGGGTTTATTTTCTATAAACAATTACTGAGTTCTTAACCTACGCGTAATACTGAGGAGGGAGTATCATGAACTAGCACAAATGTAAAGCGTAATACTCTAGACTCTCAAGGAGCCTACCATGGGATAAAGCAGGCATACCTTGGAAGTTAAGAGGTAAGATAAGAGCTAAATAGGTATATCAAAGAGTTATTAGACAAAATACATTAATTTCCCACTCTGGGAAAAGCCCTCCAGATATCCACGTGGCTCATTTTCCCACCTTCTTGTAGTCTTTGCTCAATGTCACCTCACTGAGTCCTACTCTGACCATCCCATTTAATCTCATAACTCTCCATGAGTGCTTCAATCTCCCTGCTTAAATTTTTCCTGTAGCACTTACCACCTTCTAACACAAATACAATTCGCTTATTTGTTTTAATTTTTGTTCATTTTATTCTCCTCCCACCAAAATATAGGCTCCATAAGGGAAAGCATTTATTTTTAGTCTACTCTGTTCACTGCTGTATCTCTAGCTCTTAGAAAGTGCCTGGCATTTTGGAGAAGCTCAATAAATATTAGTTGTTCTCATTATATGAGCTTGGAACTGAACTAGATGAAATGAATGTGAGGCTCAGCAAGTTACAGAAGCTGCTGTAAGGAACTCACAAAGTGATACTCATAGCAAAGATAAAAATAATAGCAACAATGATAATTATTTATTGAGAGTGCTTATTATGGGCCTGCCACTGTGATATGCTGATTAGTTCACTGTTTCATTTAATTTCCACAATAACCCATTCAGATGGATGTTATCTCCATGATATTGATAAGAAAACAAAGGCTCAGACTATTTAAATCATTGGTCCCAGCTGGCACAGCAAAAAGTGACTGGAATTTCAGCTCAAGACTCACACCAGAATCCATGATTTTTTAAATCCTTTTAATTATAGAACGTTCCCAAACATATACAAAATTAGAAAGAATCATGTTATTCCCCTCTGTACCCGTCACTCAGCTTCAGCTAATGATGATACATCGATGGCAAACCTAATTCCCACAGTTCATGATCGTAACCACTTGTTACATGGTCAAATAAGTACAAAGGAGATTTTATTCCTTATGAGCAGAAGAGCAAGAGTGGTTAGGAAAGCCTTCCTGAGGTCTGCTTTATTTAAACTCCCCTCCTCTCATTTTCTTCCTCCTCCTTGCCAGCTGATCATCCAGACTTCCCTTGAAGCCCTGGGGACAGAATGCTCGGTCCCTGAGCTATTCCTGATCCTGTGGCCAGGATGTGCCATGCCTGATCCAAAGGAAGATTACACGAGAAGAACTCATTTTGGTAAGTGTACGTGCTTAGTTTGGGAAGGAAGCCTCATTCATCTGCTAAGCCTCATTATTGCCAAGTGGTTTCAGGGTTCAGAAGAAAACATCGAGAAAGAGAGACCTTTGTGGTAGCCAAGGACTGAGACAAGCTATCTTTATGGGCTTCTGGAGCTGGTGGCTGATGGTCAGTCAGTCAGCCTGCATGTATCCTAAGCATTTTCAGTCAAGCGGTGGGCACAACAACCTGTAGCCAGAGACAGTGGGTTTAGGAAAGCCTCAGAACTTGGGGTACAAGTGGGGAGCTGGGAAGGCTCATTTCCAAAGACCCAGATATGACTTTAAGCAGTTTTTTTCTAAGTTTCCATCACTGAGGAGCCAGTCCTCAGCTGTCTTTCTGCCTTCTTTCCTCCCACACCTTTTCCAGGTGGTTTAGAGGGAGAATCGGGGATCTGGGTTAGACAAGTCAGACTCTGCCTCTCCCACCTTAACCAAGCTTAAGAACAAACTGGCCTGAATTTCAGCTTCCTGATTTAAAAGGGCAACTGTGTGACTTACATTCGTGTAGTATCTAAAATGATGCTTGACACATGTTAGTTCTTTGGAAATCAGAGCTATGAAATTCTCTGCTGTTGTCGTGTGACACCTCTCCAGCTTTCACTGATGACAAAGATGCAGAGTCCCCCAGTGGGATGAGTATTATTTATATTTTTACAAAGAAGGGAATTAAAGTAACCAAGAATCTTAGCTGGATTGTAAGTCCGGTGACCTGCACCCCACATGCATTTTGGAAGAGATCCAGGAGCTGGGAGCCAGGATATATCTTCCTCAATTCCCTTTCTCTCCCCGACACCAGGACCAGAACGTTGACCTCCCATTATCTCCTCATTAACACCTCTGAAGGTACTGATGAGGAAAGGTCTACCACCATCATGTCATCCCCAGGCCCTGACAGTACAAGAGGCTAAAGATACTTTCCCTGTGCCAAGCATGGGGATGAGCACTGTGTGTGTATGTGTGTGTATATACACTCTTTTTTTTTTAAGCAAAACTTGCATCTATTTATCACTCTTTGATCAGCAAAGCTTTTTTTTCCTATGGTTACTAGACTCCCCCATTATCAAGTCCCACCCACATACCCCATTGCAGTCACTGTCCTCAGCATAGTAAGATGCTGTAGAATCATTACTTGTCTTCTGTGTAAATACCACCTTTCCCATGTTTCCCCCCCTCCTCGCCGCTATATTATGTGTGCTAATCATAATGCCCCTTTTTCCCCCTTATCCCTCCCTTCCCACCCATCCTCCCCAGTCCCTTTCCCTTTGGTAACTGTTAGTCCATTCTTGGGTTCTGTGAGTCTGCTGTTGTTTTGTTCCTTCAGTTTTTTCTTTGTTCTTATACTCCACAGATGAGTGAAATCATCTGATACTTGTCTTTCTCCGCCTGGCTTATTTCCCTGAGCATAATACCCTCTAGCTCCATCCATGTTGTTGCAAATGGTAGGATTTGTTTTCTTCTTATGGCTGAATAATATTCCATTGTGCATATGTACCACCTCTTCTTTATCCATTCATCTACTGATGGACACTTAGGTTGCTTCCATTTCTTGGCTATTGTAAATAGTGCTGCGATAAACATAGGGGTGCATATGTCTTTTTCAAACTGGGATGCTGCATTCTTAGGGTAAATTCCTAGGAGTGGAATTGCTGGATCAAATGGTATTTCTATTTTTATTTTTTTGAGGAACCTCCATACTGCTTTCCACAATGGGTGAGCTAATTTACATTTCCACCAGCAGTGTAGACAGGTTCCCCTTTCTCCATATCCTCGTGAACATTTGTTGTTGTTTGTGTTTTGGATGGCGGCCATCCTAACTGGTGTGAGGTGATATCTCATTGTGGTTTTAATTTGCATTTCTCTGACGATTAGCGATGTGGAGCATCTTTTCATACACCTGTTGGCCATCTGAGTTTCTTCTTTGGAGAAGTGTCTGTTCAGCTCCTCTGCCCATTTCTTAATTGGATTATTTGCTTTCTGTTTGGTAAGGTGCATGAGTTCTTTATATATTTTGGATGTCAACCCTTTATCAGATACGTATTTTATGAATATATTCTCCCATACTGTAGGATGTCTTTTTGTTCTACTGATGGTGTCCTTTGCTGTACAGAAGCTTTTTAGTTTGATGTAGTCCCACTTGTTTATTTTTGCTTTTGTTTCCCTTTTCCAGGGAGAGATGTTCATGAAGAAGTTGCTCATGTTTATGTCCAAGAGATTTTTGCCTATGTTTTTTTCTAAGAGATTTATGATTTCATGACTTACATTCAGGTCTTTAATCCATTTTGAGTTTACTTTTACGTAGGGGATTAGAGAGTAATCCAGTTTCATTCTCTTACATGTAACTGTCCAGTTTTGCCAACACCAGGTGTTGAAGAGGCTGTCATTTCCCCGTTGTATATCCATGGCTCCTTTATCATATATTAATTGACCATATATGCTTGGGTTTATATCTGAGCTCTCTATTCTGTTCCACTGGTCTATGGGTCTGTTCTTGTGCCAGTACCCAATGGTGTATATACATTCATTTATTCCTTACAACAATGTAGATCTCACTAGTTTCCCTTCTCTCTTTTTTTGTATTAGCATTAGGAAACAGGGTCAATGAGGTTAAGTGACTTGTCAAAAACCAAAATTGTAATTCTGTCACCCAGCCCAGCTTGCCCCTTCAGGGACACTTCCTGTGCTTAGGAGCAATGAGGGTGTTGGCAGTGGGGTACAGTGACAAGGGCCAGGCTATTGCATTCCATATCAAGGTGTCAGCACCATGGCCAGATCTTCAGCCCATTTTGTTATTTGGTAGGCACAGGGTTCTGCACCTAATTGCCCTCTATGAATCATCCTTGTCAGGTTGTTTTGTGAAACATATTTTGTGTTTAAGTACAGCAACATCTTTCAGAGGTTCAGGTAGTCATTATAATAAATTCTCTGATGAATAGGGGCCAATGATGCCAGGCCCTCGTGTATAGAACAGAATCCTGAGGCACTGAGGCAGCATGACTCCTGAATAGGTTGCACCTGCAGGTGCTGTCATTTCTCCCTGGCAGAACTTCCCCGAACCCTGCTATAGGGGGAAAGGATGTCTGATAGAGCAGTTAACAGGGCATGCTCTGCCTGGGTTCAAATCCCACTCTACCACTTCCTAACTCTGTGATCTTGAAAAAAAATACTAGCTTCCCAGTAATTCACTTCCTTCTCAGTGAAATGGAGATAATAAAAGTATCTTGGCTCAAGGTGTTATTTTGAGAAGTAAATTAGTTAATACATATTAAGAATATAGAATAGTGCCTGGTAAATATTAAATGCTTGACAAATGATGGCACTTCTGCAGACTGTAAGATATTCACATGGTTAGTGATTTCCTCCACCCCTTCCATACTCATTTTGTTCTTTCTTTTCTTTGGAGATTTAATAGTAATAGAGCTGGGCTGCAATATCACTCTTGCCCAGTAGGTGCTGCCCACTCCCTTATGGCAATGTTTTCCATACTAAATTCATCAAATTTTAATAGGTTTTTAGTCATAAAATGTAGTTACAGACATAAGAGTTTCAAGGTCAACTCATATTGGAAATATTTGGTTAAATAAAGTTAAAACATGTTTTCTTAGTGTAGATCTTTTCAGAACCTCTAACATGTTAAGTGCATTGTAAACCTCCAATTGTGTATGGGGTAGGTGAGTTGGAGGAGGAGGATACTATGTTCCCCAACATTTCCAAACACAAGCCTTTTCTTCCTTCATGACACCCACTGACTACTTAAGGGAAACTAATGTTTTACCAAACTGAGGTCACATTTCACTTGGATGGTCTCAAAATGATGTTCCTCAAAGTGTGGTCTTCTTATCATCTGCTTGTTGACATGCAATTTTCTGAATTTCACATAAGACCTACAGAATCAGATTCTCTGAAGGAGAGGCTGGAGATTCTGCATTTTAACAAGCCTGCAAGTGCCCATTAAAGTTTGAGAATTTCTGCTTTAAAGAAAAACACTTCCCTAATTTTGGAATTCCATACATTTGAAATCCTGAATACTAAATTTTCTTTAATAGGAAGGGTACTTGTTATCTCCCAGAAACCCATATTTTAATGAAAAGTGGATGCTGTGGGGATAGATGGTGAGGTTTGCTTAATTGCATAAACATTAAAAGTTTTCCCTGTGCTAGGTGTTGGTCAAGGAGCTGGAGATACAATGGCAAATAGGACTCAGCTCCTGCCTTCAAGCTGTTTATAGTCTATAATGAAGAAGGGAACCAGGGACACTGCTTAGCCTCTTGCCTAGCATCTCTGTAGGGTGTTGGATGCAGTCACTTTAATAATCAAGTCCACATGGGATTCAGGGGGCTCATTCTGGGACTCAAAGTGGGAAGAGGAAAAATTAATTTCTCTTCCTAATGACTCAGGCACAAATGAACCACCAAGATACCATTTTGTTTTGGATATCTTGAACAAAGATGTAGTAGGGAATAGGACAAAGAAGCCAAGTGAAGCAAAGGATGAAGAGCAAGGGGAGGGGAAACCTAATAGCTAGATGAATTATGGGAAGAGAAAAAAAAACCCTGCTGACTTGGTTCAGCTTAAGGTGAGACATAACAGGATTAGAATGTCAAATTGCTGAGTCTTGCAGACCTGAACCGTAAACCTTCACTAAGCTGCTCAGCCTTTTTTCCTATGCAATCACTAATTCAATATTGACCTGGAAGAAATAAAAGAAAGTAAAAATAAAATAAAATAAAAATCCAAAGCCTTTTTTGAGTAAAATAGAATGCATATCATTAGCTTATAATGGGGCTGGATATCTAGTTGACCTAGGCTAAGAGCTGAAAGTGGGAGGGACCATAGGAGAGACATCAAGATTATAGAGAGCTTGTCTATCTTAGACTTTTCATAATCTTTTCTTATTTCATGTGCAACCTTTGAAGCATCTTAATTTCATATGTAAACTCCTTTCCCTAACTAGCTGTAATTAGAAATATGTAGGCCTCCCCTTTCAGTGTGATTTATGCAGAGCCATAAACCAGAGGACCCTAAAGAACACCATAAGTAGTATTTGTAGTCCAAAAACTCATCCATGTGTCCAACAGGAGAAATGACCAGGGAAAGGTCAAAGGTCACCTCAAATAGAGTGGCTCAGAAATCAGTATCCTTTGCATTATTCTCACCTTTGATCCAGAGAGTATCATTATAAACTGGTTCCTTTCCTGCACAGAAAGCATGCTGTATTGGTAGGTTCCTATGTCTCTTCTCACTCATTTCATGAAAACACAGTGTATGTGACCCTGCTTGGTAGTTGGCATCTTTATGTGTCTGACTCTAGCACCTGAGGCCACAGTGAGTTCACTTTCCATTTCACTCCCCTCTCCTATGTGGAGCAGGTCAGCCACCAAGAATCAGTATCTAACTGACTAAAGCCCTAACAGAAAGATCACTGGCCCTGCGTTCTGCTGTTTGCCTGAGCAAAATCTATCATTACTCTATATGCATATGGCACGTGTCAACTGTTTTAAAATTAGCCAATTTTCCTAAGCATAAAAATGGATTTTTGTCATATCACATGAACCACGTATCACAGAAACAAACCAATTTTTGTTGTGGCTTTTTTTTTCTTTCCAAAACGCATTAAGTCTTTTAAAGTCACTGCCAAATCCATTTTGCTCACTGCATTTATGAGATACATTTAAATAAACCAAGCAGAGGAAAAAAGATCTCATACAGTGCTGTCAGCTGGAAAGAAATCTAGTTCATTACCAAACCAACCACACCTAGGAGGCTGGGTTGCTTCAGTTGCTTTTAAACAATTAATACAGCATTTGTACTCTGTCCCTCCCTGAAAGTTTGGGATAGGGCAAAAATGATACAAATAAGATGAGCATTAAAGAGAACTGTCACTTACTGAGCATGCTCTCTGCACCAAACATTATGGGAAGTGCCAGTTCTGCATGTTTTTCATTTCATACACAGCACGATCCTGTGACATGACTTTTACAATGCCATTTTACAGATGTGGAAGCTGAGGCTTGCAGTTAATCGCTTGGCAAGGTCATCTAGCTGGTACATAGCAGAGCCTCCCAAACACTTGAAGCCAAGCGTTCCATCCATGAGCCTACTGATGACCAGATCACCTCATATGTGAGTGAAAGCCCATTGGATTTCTAGAGGCATGATATTGTCATCAGGAGGCATTTTTGTCAACTCTTGCATTCCACCTTTCTGCTCTCAGTGAAGGCTACATGGATGTTTACTGTGTGAGAGAAGGGTACATGGGTGCTAGTTGCCAAAGGTTTCTCTCAGTCAGATAAATACCCAGTTAGCTTTGGAGGAGGGGTGGGAGAGAGCGGTCTCCTATGCGCTCCCACTACCAGGACAAGGCACTGTTTTTAAGGATTGTGTATTGAGCCGGCCTTCTTTGGGAAGTTCTGCTTGAACCCCTGCAAAATGCGGCCAAACATGGCTAAGATCTGGGGTGCTGCGGCATATGCACTGAAGAGGCAGCTGTGTGGTTCTTTTTGAGGAGCCTACAGTTCCTCTCAAAAAGGAAAAACATATGAGTCTCCTACTTGGGTTAAAATCTGTGAATTTCTCTTTCTAAATGCTCCGGTGTTAATTGAGAGGGCACCGAATTAAAACATTATTAGTCATTAATACTTCAGCACAAATTAGTTGATCAGGTTGCTGAGAGGTGTGAAGGGCCCTGAGGGAAAGGTATCATTTTACAGGAGGTGGTGGGGAGTCGCCAGGGTGGGCACTCGCCAGGGTGGGGTGGATGCAGGAGCTGAGCGCGTGCTGGCAGAGGGGGTGATGGCATCACACCCTTGTCCTTGTTCCTTTGGAGCTTGCAGGATTGTACTCAACAGGCAGCAGTTTTAGGAAAGGTACCAGCTACTCAGCAACTTCCCGTTAAGAAAGAGTCTGGCTTGCGCCACCGCGGCCAGGGGTCTTGTAACACAGCCTTTTGCCTCTAGGGGTCTCCAGCGCCCCGAGGCTTCTGGAGGCTGCTGACCTTGCTCTGATATCTCGCAGGACTCAAATCCCTGGGGAGAAGATCGCGAAGCGGAGAGAGGCAAGCGCAGGCCGCCTCCCTCCCCCAGGACCCCGCCAGAACACTGCGCCTTCTCCTCCCTGCGTCCGCCTGTGGGCGTGCTCATAGAGGCTAAATGGCTGAACTCCAGGGAGGGGAGGCCGAAATTAACCCCCACTCCTGACTGAGGGCTTAAGTATTTCCATACCTCAAGGGGATTCCAAGGACTTCCCTCTAGGGGGCCCCACCCTCGCCTCCCCCAGCAAGCCCCATCTCTGCGCCTTCCCGCCCCTGCAGAGCAGGAATCTCGGCCTCGGCCCTCAGCCCCGCAGCCTGTGCTGGGGCGGAGGGGGGCGGGGGCTCAAGGCCTGGGAGTGAAGTATACAGCAGGGTCCCCCCCACCCCAACCTCCCCATCACCAAGGACCCCTGCCACTGCGGCTGGCCTCTGATGAGGTTGGGGGTGAGGAAGAGAAGGACCAGGGAGGGCGGACCACGGCCTGGGGCCTGGGAGACCCCAGCGCCCTAAGAAAGCAGAGTCATGGAAGGTTATAGAGTCCAGAGAGAGTTTTTCCATAAAATCTCAGAACCGAGGAGTATTGGAAAAAGTAATACACTTTGAGAGGGTCAATATTACTCCCAGTTGGTGGCAAGACTCTGGCTTCCTAATCTATCCTGTGGCTTGGGTTGGAACCCCACCTCCACTGCTCACGAGCTGTGAGAGCTTGAATAATTCGCTTGCTCTCCCTGTACTTAATTTTTCTCGGCTCCAAAATGGGAATAATATGTACTTCATAGGGAGTTGTTAGAGGTTGACCATGATCTTAAGCTAGTAAACACGGTGTCTAACACTGTGCCGGACAGACATTTATTCATAGGTACTGAATTTCACGCAACCTCAATCATCAAGAACAAAGGGAGAACAGCAGTAATTTGTCCTAGGCTTTCTGAACTTTGCAGCTGTGTCAGGGTTGGGGTGAGCTTTATATTTTAAAATCAGTTTTAGTTATGTCACCTGCTACTTTCAATGAATCACAAGTCTTGTTTTTAAAGGAATTTTATAGTGTGGTGGTTTTCAGTGGTTTGAACAGGTTCCCGGGAGGTGTTTCAGAGCCCAGATCTGGGTGAGGAAAAAGATGACAGGTGAAGACCCCCCCATGGGGCTCCAATTAGGGAGGTCTACTTTTATCTGCTTTCCTATATTGGGGCTCTAGCCAAGGGTTTATTTGATTAAAGTCTTCGGCTGCTTTTGTAAAAAGTTAAAAGCCATTGCTCATCTATCCTTGTGTAATTCAAGGAAGCCTTTTCCCCCAAGCCTAAGGACACTTTGACTCTTACTTGTTTTGAAAGCCTGCTCTTTTGAAAATGGAGTACACCTGTATTCAGACACAGGCACTCGAAATATTCAGTGCACACATACTCGGTGCCCAGTATGTGTAAGGTGCTGCGCTTGAAACTTTGTAGCATGTTTGTACTCCAACGGTCTCCTCTGCCCCCAAATCCCTGAGGGTCTCATGGCGCTTTCAGCCCACTCTGCCCACTCCTCACCAATTTTGCCCAGACCCTGGAGCGGTGACCCTTACTTACCTTGACCGCAAAGGTGCCCTTCCCCTAGATATGAACTACGACAGCAATTGCATCACAAAGCCCAGTGTTAAGTTTGGGCTTTAGGATCTGACAGACCTGAGTTCAAATTTGCCCTCTACCACTTCCAAGTTGTATGACCTTGGGTTAGTTATTCAGTCTCTCTGAACTTTATAAGGAGAAGAGAACTTTCCTTCTCAGAGGCTCCTTAGATGATTAAATGAGACAGTGCCTGGCAAGCTCTTAGCATGGTGCCTGGCATATGCTAACCACTGCCAGGAAGCTCCTGACTCACTGGCATCTAACAGCATATACTGAAGCTGCTACCTGACTCTCATGAGCCACAGCTAAATACCGTTGTTGCTGTCCATGGAAGGCAATGTGTTACGTCTAATACTTGGGGACACAAAAACAGCAGCTGACATATTCTGAATGCCTATTGTGTGGCAGGTACTTTGCTAATATTTGTCAGGCATTTCACCTGCATGATGTTTCTGTAAGGTAAGGGTTATCACCTCCATTTTACTAGACTGGGATCCTGAAGCACAGAGAGGTTATGTAACCTATCTAAGGTCACACAGCTTGTAAGTGACCAAGACTCAATTGAAGCCCCAGTTTGACCCAGCAATAGGGGCTCTTTCTTCCCACCTCCCTGACTCTCAAGGTTTTCCTGCATGGAAGACAGAGGGCACAGTTCGGAGACAAAAGAGCCCTGGGTCTGAAAGTCAGCTCCTCTATACTTTGTCTTGCTCAATTTCAGCCTGTAAACAGGAACGATACTTACTTCATAAGGTGGTAATAAAAGTTAAATAAGATAATATAAGCAAAAATGATCCTAGTGCAGTTTTTATCATAAAGTAGGCTTCAGATGTATATTAAATGGGGATGAACCTTCCCCACCCAAGTTTTATCGGCGCTCCAAATCATTTTGTTAACCTTATTACTAGAAATACTTAGAGAAGACGCATGTATGTATGTGCATAAATGTGTGTTATATGTGTGGAAATACATGTGGCTATGTGTATGTGTGTATACATGCATATATATGAAAAAATATAGCACAAACTACCACCCAGGTCAAGAAGCTGAACACTGGCAGCATCTCAGAAGCACCCCACCCCCGTACATGTCCTCCCTGATCAAATTCCCATTTCTCCCTCCAGTCCAATTCACTTCTCATCATGTTAAAAAATAATTTTCTTTCCCCCTTTTGCTCATGCCTCTGGGGTGTCTCCAGCCTTTTTGCTGTGCCCATGCCTGTCACTCAGTAAGGTTCTGAGTGACACATCATTCACAGGAGAGAAGTGAAATAAAGTGGTTCAGCAGAGTGGGCATGTGCATGCGTGTGTTCGCACCTTCCACCTTTGTAGAGAGCGGGAAACCAGATGCTTCAATGAGCATGTCTTAACCCAGAAGAACATAAGGACAAGTGGCCTGATGGGAGAGGGGTCTGGGAACATTTGGAGTACTTGCTGCTGCCCGAGACCAGCTGAGACTGAGTCTGCTCCCTCCAGCAGTGAGCGGGGACATCGCAGCAACTAGAGTCTTGGTTGGGCAGAGTATACCACTTTTCTTCTTTAGACCCCAGATTCTGCCTTACCCTGGGGTTTCTACCTTCCACAGTTGACAACTTGGGTCTCAATTTAAATGTTCCCTTCTGCAAGAGACCCTCCCTGACCTCAATCATTCTTTCCTACAATGGATGCAGGATCTAAATGGGGTTAGAATGCCAGCTACCCACTGCGTATTTGGACAAATTGTTTATCCTCGCTGGGCCTCCAACTCACCTATAAAAAGGGAATATAGGATTTATTAAAATGGGAATTACAGGATCATTAGGTGTAAATGAGTTAATGTCTGTAAAGCCTTCAGTATAGTGCCTGTCACATAAGTACTATTAAAGTGTTAGCTATTACCAGCAAGGTTAATAATCATCATTATTATAACTGTCATCCTATCTTCCCTGTAGAATGTAAGCGACTTGGTGGCAGCACTATTATCTGTGGTTCACTGCTGAATCCTCAGTCCTAAGAAGAGTACCAGCACATATTCATAATAATATACTGGATAAATATTTCCTGAGAAATATGTCTTCGAACCTCACCCCTGCTTGCCCCTGAGTACAGGAGATAGTCATATAAACAAATTATTACAGTGTGGTGGGGATAGTGCAAAAACAGAGTTTATGAGTGTGATGTGGAGGAGTATAGAAGAGAAGGCAATTAATTCTTTCCCAGAGTCTCAGGGAAATCTTCACAGAGAGATCATCTTTCCAGTCTTGAAGCTCCGTAACTATCAGGAAACAGAGAACAGGGTAGGAGAATTTTCTGTAGGAAAACAATTTTGCACATATCACTGTGTGTAGCTGGAGTGAGGGGTGGAAGTAGGCTATTAGACCAGCTCAGGAAAGATCTCCTGTTTGTCAGGCTCAGGAAGTTGCCTTTATTCTGACAGTGGTGGGGAGTCACTGGAGAATTCTGATAAGGGGAGTCAAATTTACCATTTTGGGAGATCACCCTAGCTGCGAGGACACTGGACTGGCTAGCCTTCGGGCGAGGAAATGTGGAGGCAAAGTACTGGACAAGTCCGGGTGAGAAGGGATGAGAACCTGACAGAAGAGAGTGGCAGGGGGCGGGGTGAGGGGAGCAAGGCTTTGAGAAGTCAGGAGGAGGTACACACCAAGGCAGGGTGGCGGGACTGACTGGATGTGGGGGCCTGTGGGACAGTAAGGGGAGCCCAGGACAACCTGCATTTCTTAATTATGTTTCTGGGGGGTTGGCTGGGCCATTAGCTAAACCAGGGACTGTGGAGAAGAAGTTGTTTAATGTGTGCAATTGTTGCATAATGAATTCACCTTGGGACATTTTAATCCTGGTGGCGGCAAAGTGAAGGCCTTTGGGCGGAAAAGATGTTGACATTCGCTGAGCGTCCACCATGTGCCTGGAACTGTGCTTGGCCCCTTATGTATTTTATCTCATTTAACATTTAGAACAACCCTCTGAGAGATGGGGCAGTCTTATTTTTTTATTTTATACATGATGAAACTGAGGCTCAGAGTGGTAATGATCCCTACTTTATATAGTCAACATTGAAGAGCAGAAAGTAGGCCAGTTTGCTTAAGCAAGATTGATGAAGTCCATTTAAGAAAACGATTCGAAAATAAAATATAATGCAAGGATTAGAAAATAAATATAATGTGGCCACATATATAATTTTAACTTTCCTAAAATTAAAAGTAATTAAAAGTAAAAAGAAATAGGTGCCATTGATCTTAATATATTTAACCCAATATGTCCAGAATATTATCATTTTAACATGTAATCAAGATTGAAAAATGAGATGTTTGCATTCCTTTGTTTAAAAACGAAGTCTTCAAAATTCAGTGTGTATTTTACACTTACAACACATACTCAAGTGCTCACGGACCCCATGTGACTGGTGGCTGAAGCACTGGTATAACAGTGCAGTCAGAGCTCAGTCCTGTGAGGTATCAAATTGCCCACTCCCTTGCCTCAACCCAGCATTCCAGATATATTTGCCTTTCACGTGAACTTGAGCAAAAGGAATAATGGAACTGATTGGTGAAGATTCTATGCTGTCATGATGTTCTTTGACTTTACTTCCATCTGCACGGTAGAAGGTCCATTTCAAGAAAGATCAACCTGCATCCCCACTGGTCAGGTGAGACCCGTCTACTGCAGCCCTCCGTCTGAAGCATGCATGAGCTGCCTGCCTTCAGTCCCTAAGAGAAGCAGCTTTAACCCACTACTATTAATCCCGCGCCAATGGGCTGGACCTCTACCTCAGCCTCCAAACACGGTGGTGGACACTTCTGCATAGTAACAAGAAAAGGTATCAGCCCCATCATGCAACTGCATGGCCATTTACCATGGGAAACAAAGGTGACACAAGGCAGAGGGGAGGATTGTTTCAAAAGAAAGTAAATATCCTTCAGAACTCATCCCCAGAGTGAACTTCTGGGGCTTATCAGACAAACCAACTAGGTTCTTGGGGATTTTCCTCCTGACCTGAGAGCAATTATGGTGTGACTTACAGCAAGCTGTTCTCTTCTCTGTGCCTGATAGGTATTTCCTCCATGTTGGAATGGGGCCCCCAAGCAACCAGTGCCATGCAGGCTAAGCACACGTCTCAAGCCATCAAAGACCAATATATGGGCTGGCTGTGCCTCCAGTTCTTTCCCAGAACTATGCTCTGCTTTGACCTTCTCTCCAGGAGAGGAGGCTCACTGCTGCAGCGAAGGTGTGTGGTTGATAAGTCACAGCCATCTCCCGGTGGTCTGCAGCCCTTGGCCCTTCGTTGACGCTGCCCAGGTTGGCAGATGGCCTCTCCCATCTCCTGCTCAGCTGGGCAACCAAAGTACCCAGTGGTACAGCTGCGGGCAATACCGCACCCCACCCGGCCTGCTTTTTGTGGTCTCCTCCTTGGTGACTGCTATAGCATATTTTTATTAAAAGGGAAAAAGGAGGGGAGACAAGAGGTTAGGTACATGGGCATGCTCAAGAATCTTAAGATTGAAAATCTGCTCAGTGCTAAATGTCTAAGGGCTTTGTCATTTTTGCCTGCTGCCAGTAAACCCCAACAGGGACATTTGGGTGGAGAAATAAGAAATGGAAGAAAACCAACACTTTCTCTTAGGAATTCTGATTCTAAAACATTCTAAAAAGATTTCTTCATGTTGTATTGAAATTTGCTTGCTTTCCCCCAACACCTTCAGCCAAACCTTTTGATGTGATGTTGATAAGCCCCTGACCTTGAATGCTGTTTTCCCATAATATATGGACTCAACTTGTCAGTGGTGGAAGGCGAGGTAGTTTGCAATACCTAATGAGATATCCAACATTTCAGAGTCCTCTTCCTGGCCCAAGGGAAGCTTCCTCTGCCAATATATGCTTCAAATAATTAACCCAACTATATGATAGTTCCAGGATCGAAGTGGAGAAGTGGCTCAGGGCAAACCCCAAGGAAACATGCAAACCTCAAAGTTTCCAGTTCTCTCAGCTGCACTGTAGTTAGCATCTCTGTCAGTTGGAATCCTGTCCCCATTTCTCCCTATCCAAACAAATCTCACCCTATTCCCCTGGCACAACTCTGATTCTCCCTCCTTGGAATACTGATAGATCTCATTATCTGTACAAATCAATTGTAGATTAATTTGGTCAGCCTCATGAATCTCTTGCATTGAACTGCTATTTAGAGTGTATATTGTCATTTACCTCTTCTCCAGATGTAAACCTATTTTCCTAACTAGACTGTAAGATCATTGAAGGCAAAGGCAGTCTTATAAGACTTTTATCCCTCACCGCCCTTCTGTAAGTGCCAGAGAAGCCCTCTGTCACCAGAACCTCCCATTCCTATAAAATACAGAATGACTGAATCAGATCACAGCTACTAAGATGAAACCATTCCTTTGGAGAAGTCGGTAGAGTCTGTGTGGCTGGTTTAAGAGCGATGAGACCCAGGCACCAGCTGCTGGGTTCCCTTCCTTGCTGTGTGACCCAGAACAGAATAGTTCACCTTTCTGAGGTTCTCTGCTCTCCCTTTTCCAAGCAGGAAGCTAAAATCATTCTAGCTCTACTTCTTAGGGTAATCAGAGATAAATGAGACAATAAGCTATGTGAGGATTACTTAGATGAGCTCCCTAAAATGCCCTCAGCCTTTTGGAGAAGGATACCATTATAGAATGTACACAGGTCTTATTTAAGAGAAAGAGTTGAATCACCAAAAAATACACTGCACAGTGGGGAAAACAAAACACTAACCAGGAAACCTCCACACTAAGCATCCCAGTCAGCAGAAAGCGCCCACGCAGATGTCTCAAGTCCCTCCAGATCACCTCTTGTTTGTGAGCTGGGCAGGGATTTTGGAGCACCATCTCAAAAGGGATCTTTTTCATGTGATGCTCCCCAGTGGCTAGACTGTGTCTTGGGAAAGGAGATCAGCAGGAGTTGATGACGCAGGGATGTGCTTTGCCCTCTGGCCTTGCTCAGTAAACAACCTGTCAGAAGGCCAGAAAGGAGCATCCAGAGGATGATCTTAAAGGCCAAATAGGAGCAGATGCTCCCGTCCATGAGGCTGGCCAAGCAGGGACCCTCCTCCCTCCTTTCTTGTGCCCACACTCCATCACTCCATTCTGAGAGGCATTGCCAGCCCCTCTTTGGTGGGAAGGGAGAGCAAGAGTCAAAGATGCTTCTATCTTCTCCATGGCTGCAGCCCAGCTGCCTAGCCCTTTGGAGTCAGCTCCCCTCCAGCAGGGAGGATCACGGCCTGACATTCGCTTCCTTTCCCTAAGACATTTCACAGTAACCATGCTCTGCGCCTACTCAAATCATATCTCCCCTAAAAGAAGCAAAGCATGCCTCTTTCCCCAGAGTAGACAGCAGCTATGATATCAGTAGGATTACAGGATCACTGTGGCAGCATTGCTCGGCCGTGCCCTCAGTGCTGCCAAGCAACTTATTCTCGGTGAGAGGGAACTCCAGAGGGTCCTGCCTTAAACAGATAACATGCACACAACTGTGTGAAATCAAGAGGGAAAACACACCAACTCCAGCATCACTTTGCTGTTGCCTGATGTCATCAGACTGCCCCCCACGGGATTTTGTAAAATACTTTAGCTGCTTGGTTAATACTGGAATTGCATGTGTTCTAGAGAGAGTGGTCAGAAAGAGTGTCCCTTCAACATGCACATGTCTGGAGAAGGACAGAGGTAGAAATACTTGACTTACAATGTACCCTTTATCCTCCTGATTGGTCTATGCTGACATATAATTGTTCCTGCTGGATAGGGCCCAGATTGCCCAGCTAGAAGCATGGCCTGTTAGAATTGCTATCCTTTTAACAAAACATTTGTTCCTGCTCGGGGCACCCAGCTCTCAGGGCTAGGAAGAGCACACACACGTTCTTTACAGAGGGGTTGTTCAATCACGTTACAGTGCATTAGCTTGATTATTAGTTAATATTTGGTTTAGGTCTATATACCCTGGATAAATATGTACCATGCAGAGGGACTGCTTGGTGAGGAGAAAACTCCTCTGGGCTGGAACAGCAGCTCCCAAGTTCCTGCCCTCACTAGGAAGGAAGACTCCAGACATTTGGGGCCTGGGCAGAGAGCTGCACATGCATGGTTCTCCTGTCGGCAGCCTGTTTCCTGCATACAGCTGTGAGCACAGGCACACACACACGCGTGCACACACACACACACACCGTAGGCAGCATTAGACTCTACCCAGATGAACCCAGAACCAGGGAGAGAGATGGCTAGGTAATGTCAGCATGCCCATCGCCCATCCTTCCAGCACAGCAGTGCTCTCCTGGGCATCTCCAGTGTGCTGCAGGCTCCACTCAATCACTGGGGCTTCTGCCACCACCCTGGAGAGACTATTTGCAACCTACAGGGTTCACTTCAGAATTTTTTTTTCTTGGCTACATGTGCATGGGAAAAGAGACAGGCCTCTACAGACATGCCACAGAGCCCTGTGAACGTGTGAATATAGCCCTATGAACATGTGAATATAGATGCATCATGTATCATGACCTCAGCTTTTTGGGGTCCCTCCCAAGCATATCGAACTAAATACAGTTCAGTCCGGCATCTGTCTCTGCAGGCAAAAGTCCTCGTCATCTTCTGCAATTATGCAGCTGGATTGGATTTTCTGAAGCTAATGGGAGTTGCACTAACTTTGAGGACTCAAACCAGGCGAAAGCAATATAGGTCAGGCAGAGTGCCCAAGCCGTGTGACAGCCATGCAAAACCAGGAGGCAGTAACAGGGCTCTCTCTAGCAAACCCCAAAGTCCACAGCTCAGCTCCACAAGACAGAAACTAAGAGGGCTGAGGGATCACTCTCTCTGCCTGCATCCGCCAGGCACTAGGGCAGGAGGGCTGCAGGAGGGCAAAACTCTCCCCTTACAAGGGACACACCAAAGGACAACGAAAACAAGATAGAGAAAAATCCCCAAACCCCGCGCTGTTACCTTGAATCCTTGCAAGAGCCCTCCTTGCTGTATCAGCTGCTCCCCAAACCTCCCCCGACTGGGAGGAGTCTCCTAAAAGATCCCCGGTTTTTGTGCAACATCTTCGGTGGCAGCTTTCCAAAGTTTTTACTTCATGATTTCTGGTGGCTCCTTCTCCTTTGGGGAAACGCAAATGCCTCCCCCTCAGCGTGTGAGAGGGAGCGGATGTCTCTTTTCAAATTCTCTAGCTCCCGCTTTGCTGCCGCCGCCGCCGTTAGACCCCTTGCCTGGTGCCTTCCCGCCAGGCAGCAAGGGTCCTCGGCACGCAGAGCATGTTCCAAGTGGGTCTCGGCGCCGGGCCGGGGCACATGCAGTGGGAGGGGGAAGGAAAGTGCAAACCCCAACTGGGGGGGGGGGGTTCCCCTTTCCCTCCACCGAAGAGAACCCAAGATCTTGGCTTTCTTGCAACTCTAAAGAGACTCACCACCCTCTCCCTCTCTCGGAGTCACGGTGATGCACAGGGCAGAGACAGGTCGTCCGGCTCCACCGCTCGCTCCGCAGCCTGCAGACCTGCCCCTGTGCTCGCCCCGCACGGCAGGTGCACATCCCTGGGCAAGTCCTAGCGGGGCCCTCCGAGCTCAGCGGAGGCGCTGCGGAGGCAGCCGGAGCAGCTTACGAGGCACAGGGTTTCCATCTCAGGGCTGCAGCCAGACGCGCCCCCGCTCCGACTACGCGCTCCGCACCTAGGCAGTGTCACCTGCAGACTCTGACACCAGATGAGTGTCTTAAGATAACAGTGCTGCCCTGCCTGCCTCTCTCTTTCTTTCTTATGCACGTACGTTGGCAGCCAATGGGACGCAGCGCCCCACTCCCCCTGAGCGCCCATTGGCCGGGCGCTAGGCAGGGGGCGGGCTCCGGGTCTCACCGCTGTCTCCTTTGGGTAGCTGGCTCGCAGGGGTGCCAGCTCTGTTAACCCTCCCGGCTTGGCAGCAGGGACTTTTTGGTGTGGACTAGAAAGCCTTGAATAAATTCACGGCTGGGGAGTTGGAGCGTGTAAGAAGGCTTGAGGAACAGGAAGAAGCCAGGGAGCTAACTGCATTATCTTCTAATCTTCTGAGTTACAATAATCATTTATCCCAGATCATTTTGTTTGCTTGCTTAACTAGAACTCCCAGAGATAGGGGCCCATTTGAGCCATTTTCCTTCTAATTGGACGTTTTATACAGTTTTTTTTGTGTGCATTTTAGCCTCTTGGTCCTGAATTAATTAGAAATGAGCCCCCAAGTGAGAAATACTTATCTCACAATGTACACACACACACATACACACACACACCCAGAGATACCAGAGAGGGAAAAGATAGCAGGAACTCAGAAGAGTAGAAGGGGAGAGAGAGAACCAGATTTAGAGACTCCGAAGGGCTAAATCAAGAAGCATTTTGTCCTCACAGCAGGGTTGTGAAGACAAAGGTAAAGAGATGAAAGGGGGAAAAGATGTCCTGTTTCCAAAAAAGGGAATTGTTTGGCCTGTGGTGTTTTCCTTCTGTGGGCCTCCTTTCACTTCAGTGTGTGTTAGGAAGAGGGACTGTGGGTCTCCACTTGGGTTTGGAGCACTGGGGAAATCAGAACAGGGCCAGCCTTGTTTCTGCGAAGCAGGTGCTGTTGTGGGGCCTGTGCATTTGGGGGGCGGGGAGAGGAGAGGGAGAGAAAAGGAAAGAAAATATTAACTTTGCATCAAAGACTGTGAAATGTATTCTTGATGTCCTTATGAGAATGCAAAACTAAATGATGCCCAGCTAACTAGAATGCTACACTAAGTTTTGGCAAGAGCATGGGAGAGCAGTAATTGAAGACAAGTCCAATTCCACAGAAGAGCTCAGGGTTGATGTTGGCAAAGGAATTTGGGGGTTCACACTAAATTGTACAGTGGGGGAAATAGGGAGAGGGGAATACATAGAAAGTGAAAGAAATGTTTTGATTTAGTTTCCTTAAATGGAGAGGAACATCAGAGCTTATTTTGTAAAAAACTAGAAGAAAAATAAAAGCCAACAAAGAGAAAAGAATTCAGAGGATTAATGAATGCCAAAGTACTATAAATCAGCATTAGCCAAAAACTATCAGGGAGGCACATGTTCTGAGTGGATGCGGAGAACTTACAAACATTTCTCAGATACATACCCTCAGCGCTTTAGAACACATCTATCCCTTTCACCTTTATCCCCCCTCTGTATCTTGTAAGACTTACCTTCCTTCCCCACACTGTAAGCATCTGCTTGCCTAAGCTATAAAACATATCAGAGAGTGGAGTCTCAGGTTCTCCAGCTCTCCTGTAGTATAAAAACATCCACATGAACCAGCGAGAACCTAAATTGGTGCAGCTGCTGAGTTCTTTATTTCTGTGCTTCCTAGAGACAGAGACCCCCTGAACTTGTCTCAGCTGATAAGACACCACCTGTTGAGAGTTTGTAAGGTAGTAGAAGGGAGTGGGTAAATGGAAGTAGTTGAACAAATGATCACCAATTTCAACGGGAAGGAAATAAAAATTTCCAAGATGTCTAAAAGAGAAGGGAAGGGGCTAAAGTTGGGAGATAAGAAAATCTAAGAAAAGAAAAACTTGCCATGCTTTCTTCTCCTATGGAATCTTAATCTGTGTTAAAAAAATAATGAGGTATAATATACATTAAGAATTCCACAAGTATACAGTTTGATGACTTTTTGCTTAGGTAGGCATCCATGTAACCCCAACTTATTATTATTCCCAGAACCTTGGGGAGCTGGTCCTGCCTTTCTCAAATTCCCCCACCCTCCAGAGATAACTACTATTCTGACTTCCATCATCAAAGATTCATGTTAGTTGTTCTTGAATTTCATAAATATAGAATCTTAGAGTATACACTCTTGGGTCAGCTTTCTTTCAGTTATTTAGTCTGTGAGGTTTATCCAGGTAGTTGCATTTTTTTCATTTCTATGTAATATTCCATTGCATGACTGTATGCCATTTATCTCTCCTTTTGATGCACATTTGGGTTGTTTCCATATTTTTTTTGTCTATTATGAGGAAACCCGCTACAAATGTTCTGTGCATGTCTTTTGGAGACACATGTGATCAATTATCTTTCGTATACACCAAAGAGTTTAATTCACATAATTTGCTTTTGGCTCCTACATGGGAGAAAAATCCCCTGAAGAAGATTCTGAAGCCTACTTCCTTTCTGAACGAATTGAATAAAGGGGTAAGGTCAAAGGCTATCACTACTGAGCACCAACTAAATGCTTAAAATGTGTCAGATCCTTCACATACATTATTTCATTTCCTCCTTACTACTCTAAAAAATACGCATTATTATTATTTCTATTTTGCAAGTAAGAATTTTGAATGCAAGACATTTTACTAGAAAATTACCTTTGGCCTTGTAAGGTGAATGTGTGTGCACGCGTGCGTGTGTTAAGTGCTCTGTGAGAGAAGCTAAAAGAAGAGGAACAGATAAAAGTTCTCACTGCATAGATAAGGCTGGAGATTGGTCTATGGAGATGGGATGATCTGGAAAATAAGAGTGGTGCCCTCCACGTGAATAGAACAGCATGGGGGTAGTGAAAATGGAAAATGGGCTTTAATGTAACTGGGATGTATATGTGTTGTGGGAGGAGGGGTAGATAGTGTAGTAAGCACTAAATCTAAGAGAATATATAGTATAAGATTTGGAAGAGTTTAAAATTTTTTTAACCACACCTAAACTGTATCCTGGAGGAAAAGTAAAATTTTAGAATGACAAAAGCAAGATTTCATGAGGATCAACCTGGTAAAGAATAGGTTAATGGCAGGGAAAGCATTCAAAAGATATTACAAGAGGCAAGGAAAGGAGTCCCTGGTACTTGAATCTTGAATAGTTGAGGAAGTTGGACCTGAGGAGAAAAGTCAGGATTGGAAATAACAGAACCTGCTATTTTTTATATACTGTCTTAGTGACTATAGTATTTGCACTTATATAATCTGTGGCCTGGAGGATGGGCCAAGATCACTGACTCATTTTATTGATGGGGGCACTGAAGATAAGAATGGTCCAGGCTCTCCTCCAAATAAGCAACTTATGGAGGTAAGACTGGGATTCAAGTCAGCTGTTTCATTACACCATGTTGCCTATACACAAAGGTAATGACAGATACATACAAATTTCTCCCCGTCCCATGTAAAATATCACACAGTAGTTATGGTCTGGTTTCTATGACCTTCAACCTCTCCCTATCTCTAGGTATTTAATTCTTCAAGAGGATGCCATGTGATGTGACATTGCATTCATGTTTACAGGAGTCCATTGCCCTGGCGAAATTTGATCTCTTTTTATTGTACCATTTTCTGGCTCCACCCTTCCATAGGGTAAGTGGTCTATAAAGGCTTGAGACACCAACTTCCAACATTTCCAACTCAATACATTTTTCAATGGCCATTTAATCCATACACTCTTTTCTTGTACATGTGAGTAAGAAAGCATGTAAAAATGACTATGGATAGGCAAAGAATTCTGGACAGTGATTAGAAAACCAACCCCAAATGGTTCACTTGGGCTTTCTAAAATGACTCAAAAAGACACTTCAGAAAATTAGAAAGAAAGATTTCAAAATAATAGAATACATGTTACTCCAAAGCAGGAGGAATATTTTTCCTCTAGAATCTGTCCATGCCTAGCTTCATGCCCAGCATATGGTGTTTACAGTGACCCATAAAGTCCAATGATTATCCTTAGGTGTGCCTACGTGTACTGTAACTATGGACTAGACAGATCTCTGGGTAATGAAATCTTGTTTGTGGTCTTAGCTCCACCTCTTCTCAGGAGATTGATCTCAGGTAAATCATCTCACAATTTCAGTGAGTTCAGTTTCCTCATCTGTTAAATGAGAGACTGGACTAACAGTTTCATACCATTTTTCACATTATAGGACTAAGTGTGTTTTCCTGGCATCTACTTTAGTTTTAATGGTAAACCTTGCCTAAGTTCACACTGCTTTTTATGCTGGGAAGAGGAGGATAAAAAGTATCGTGGGGTCTTTCTCTCCCTCATTATACCTTCTAGAGAAGTAATGAAGATGAGTTTTAGTAAGGTCATTAGCTGATAAATCTTGTTTGCAATGCTGCATGTTAAAATACCTCTGGGTTAGTTCTCAGATAGTCCCATTCAAATGACTGAACTTGTAACAAACTATTTTTATTCTTTATTTGTGATAAACAGACCTTTTGCCCCTTCAACATGACCTTAAATATGGCTCATTTTCTCTATTCCCATCTATCAACTAGAGTAACCACCTAAAACATATGACAAAATCTTTTTTCTTTCAAAGGACATATATTCACATATGCTAGAAAATTGACATCAGGTAGAATGAGAATGAAATTGGATCTAAATGGGGGTCCTCTTTTGAATTAAATTCTTAGAGAGTAGGAACTACCTACACCAATCTTATAACATCTGGTATTAAAATTAGTATTGAATAAATGATATTGGAATAAACTTTGAAATAAGTTATTGGTTATCATGTGAGAGAAAGTTCAGGTAAACATCAGATTCCACAAACAAATGCCACTTTTCTCCTACTGTTTATTGCACACTGTTAGTATTTTGTTAAGGCAACCCTGGCCTGCACTAATGGAAACAAAACATGATTTTTTGTCACTGTTACCTGCCCAGTGCTACTTCTGGTTGGGCGGGGACTGACTTGGTCCATATCCAATATATTCTTTTTTTCCTTTTCCATTTGCTGAGGGTGCTTGAAACAGGTTTTTCTCACATTTTCTTCCAGCTCTGTTCTATTGACTGACTAGGTTCTCTAAAAGTAAAGGCTCAGTATTTCTTGGTGCTCGCTGTACTTTTTCTATCAATTATAGCATTCCCCAAATCATGTTTGTATTGGCTACGGTAGATGGCATTTGTAACATAAAGGAAACCAAGAGACAGAGAGAAGTTGCAAATTAAAGTTCTGTTCTGCTTAATTGTATACAGTACATTGGTTTTGTTCGTTGTTGTTATCTACCTCTTTTTTCTTTTTTTTTTCTGGGTTCCATTTGTTGTTATCTACCTCTTGATCTATCTGTATCTATATATGAAATATTTCCTTTAAATATTTCTGCAAAGGTAGTGCTGTGTAAAAACACACACGTGCATTTATCCCAGCACCTGCTTGTCCAATATACAAATCCAACTAGTGGGTAAAAAAAAAAAAAGACAAGAAAGGGCCCACCTACATCCACATACTAACTGGGGGGTGGATTTGCATCCAGAGAGACCCCACGGCCGCCACCTGCTCTGAGGAAGCGCCTTTTAAGGTGTGTGCGTGTGAGCCCATCCCAGGCCATCTGGATGATGATGTGAGAGCAAAGATTCTGCATTGCAAAGATCGATTTTTTTTTTTTAATGCAGTGCAGGTAGCTAATAGCCAAGGATGCAAAGGGGGAGAAAGGCGGCAGCCTGCTGGAGGCTGACCTGATTCCCTAGAATCCTGGGCTCTCTTCCTCTTTCCTCCGACGTCCTTCCTCCCCCTTTTCTCCTCTCCCCCCACCCCCTTCCCCTTCCCCAGATAAGCAGCCCAGAGAAACAAAGAACGCGGGCTCTCCGGGCACCGGCGCGGAGCCCAGCACCCTGCCCGCCGCGTCTGGTTCCGGGGACCGGCTCCCCCGGCCCGCGTGCTCCGCAGCCTCCCCCGCCTCCCGCGCTCGCTCGCTCGCTCCCTCCCGCTCGTTGCCTCCCCCACCTGCCAGGCTGCGAGGACGGCGCCGGGGCTCAAGATGGCTTTAGCCGGGCTCTGCGCCCTGCTCGCCTGCTGCTGGGGGCCGGCGGCGGTGCTGGCCACGGCCGCGGGCGACGTGGACCCATCCAAGGAGCTGGAGTGCAAGCTCAAAAGCATCACTGTGTCGGCGCTGCCCTTTCTGCGCGAGAACGACCTGAGCATCATGCACAGCCCTTCGGCCTCCGAGCCCAAGCTCCTCTTCTCGGTGCGCAACGACTTCCCGGGGGAAATGGTCGTGGTGGACGACCTGGAAAACACGGAGCTGCCCTACTTCGTGCTGGGTGAGTCCCGGGGGAGGTCGTGGCGCCCGAGGCGCGGGCCCAGCGTCCCCACCCCCACCCCGGCTCGCTCTGCACACCCGCTCGCGCCGGCCTCCCCTCCCCCACGCCTGCTGCCCTGGATCCGCCCCACGCCCTGACCGCGCTCCACACCCACTTGCCGGCGAGTGCCCGTGCGCCTGACTTCTCCCCAAATCCGACCGGGATGCAGGGCCCTCAACCTTCCCTCTGCCGCTCTGGCCCAAGACACAGGTTGCATGAGGCCCTCTGACACCTTTCCCAGCCTTGAGCTCACAGCTTTCGTTCAGGAACACATCGACAGAGCACTTTTTGTCCGCTTCCAGCTCAGCTCCCATGAGCCTTCCCCCTGCGCCCTGCCCACATGTTCAGTTCTTTATTCACACCCCCTGGGATCCCACCCTGACCCACAGCATCTCCTGGGAGTTAGAACCAGGTAGCCCGTTGTCACCTTGCCAGGCATATGCAGGCCAGATAGCACTGGCCACATCTCTAGTCTTCACTCCTTCAGGGCTCTTTATGTGTCATCAGGTTACTGACTCTTTGGGGCCTTGCTTCAGAGCAGTGAAGTTTCCTCCGCCACTAGTGTCCATCCTGGCAAGTTCTACCCCCAGGCCTACATATGACAACCTTCTCACTCAACCACCTCCACATCTACGTGTCACGTCGCAGTTCCTTGCATAAAGAAATCGCCACCCAACTGTAGTCTGTTAACACTGGTGTCTTCTTTGTTCCCAGCGCCCCCTTAGGCATAGGTGTTCCTGCACTCAAAATGACCTTCCTGGTCAAGAGGCTCTTCCTTTCCTTCTTTCCTTTATCTCTCCCTCTTGGTACCCCTATTTTAATGTTCTTGGCCCGCAAAACTCCTTCACATACTAGAACCTCTACGTCACTTCTAATCCACTCCTCCTCGTTCACTGCCAAGCTGTAAAGATATTGTGGTCCTGCTCCAGCATCTTGCAGAGCACCACAGGGTCCTGTGAATTCCTTAACCAACATTCCCTCACTTCTCCATGTGCAGATGGATCTCTCACTATGTTGTGCATGTCCACCATGCAATCCATTTCTTTAGTGATGCTGTAAATCCTTGTTGTTTTGCTCAGCAGAGAATTCACAAATAATCATAAGTTAATCTCTCAATAAAAAAAAGAAATATACAGGAGGCTGTTCCATTTACTTAATGACCTATGAATTAGAGTTCACTTTGCAGGAACATGGCTTCCTGATGGCCATATGTAGGCTAGAGCCACAAGTGGAATGTTATCCAAAATTTCCCTCGTGCTCTTTCTTCATAGTGAAAACATGAAAAAGTGGGTGAGTGAACCCCCACTGCCCAACTCCTATGGAAAAGCAATTTCAAAAATTGCCTGGTCCTTTGAAAAGTTGGTTTACCATTCCCGGAGTGCAGCTCAATTGACCCCATTAAGCTCAACCTACACTCTTGATGGCACTATTTGTTCTTGCGTTAAAAACATACCAATAACAATAAAAACTGGAGGCTGGCTGGGAATGGGGACATTGTAAATACACTGCTCATTAAAATGTGCGATTGCTGGGTCATTCAGTGCATGTAATTTTGTGTGGAAGTCATGCTGATGTGCAAGTACAATCTGTTCATCATAGTCTATAAAGATGAGTATAGGGAATTTGCAGAATCCCCAAGCCAAGGCCTAAAGCCATGATGTGCCTACTAGAATCCAGGGTGCACAGCAAAGCCCAGATGTTAAAGAATGGGTTTTCTGCACCTCGGTGCAAAGCTGCCCACTGCAGCATCCTGTTGGAGTTGCTATGGTAACCTCCTGCAACTTGGCATTCACATACAGGAACAGACACACTCTCTCACTTCAGGGCCAGATGCATTTGCTAAATGCATTGATTGTCCCCTGCCTGGTCAATAGGGGTATGTTTAAAACCAGAGATGGGCTGGTACCTACCCCTTCTGGACCAGTATTCCCAGGGAAAGCAGCAGGTGGAGCGCAGTTGAGCAGAAAGAGAAAGCAGTCCAAGTTCATGGAGGGTAGACTCAAGTATAGTTGCTTTTGAAGCTAACTTTTGTGGTCCTGGATTCTCACTCGTGGCCAATGATAAGGTCTGTAGTGATTTTGATTTGGAACCTAGTTTGCTTAATCCATCCCTTGGAGGAATATCAATCAGTCAGGCCCTGGAATTTACTGAGCATTCCTTGCTTGCTACTCTTAGACACTATTAGGGTACAGAAGTTAAAAAAAAACCAAAAGGCTCCTACCCTCAGGTCAGTGGGAACACAGACGGAGACACCTGTAAAGGCTGTAAGTCCTAACACCTGATTGTGCAGCCTGGCTGTTGCGGGTACAGGAATGCTGAAGAAGGAGGTACTTGTATGGTAAGAGAAGACTCCATGGAAGACATGGGCCTGACTAGGGGCCTTGACCAAAATCAGATCCTTTGGTTTCCTTTGGCCTCCAGGATCATGTCCTGTCACTTCAATGAGGCAAACAAGGGTCTTCTTCTGACTACACCCAACTTCTCCAGGCTGTTATCCCTACAAGCCTGCCCTGGCCATTCAGAACTGTTTCAAGGCTTTGCATATGCTGTTCCCTCTGCCTAAATCACTCTTCCTCCCTTCTCTATTTGGCAGTCATCCATTCTTCCTTCTGACCCCTGCACACGTCATCTCTCTATGAAGCCTTCCCTACCCTCCCTAGAGAGTCTCAGTCCATTCCATTAAAAAAAAAAGACACAAAACAGAAATGAATGAAATTGAAGATAGATTTGGCTTGGCCTAGGAACGGAGAAGCCATTTGAAGTTGTGAAAAGAAGATGAGCAAAGGATGGTGTTAGGAGCAAACATGGGCATGGCATGCATGTAGTGCAGTGTGGAGATCTGCCTTGTGGTGTGAGAGTTGAGAAGACTGTGTCTGGCTCTGTAGAGTGGGGCATGGTTCTCCACTTTAAAGCCAGGCAGGGGAGGGGGTGGCATAGACTTGACATAGAAAGCAGTGGAGCCTGTCTCCCAGTGGCTCTCTCAGCCATCATTGTTGTCAGTATTGCTTGTAGGATAATCCCGAAGGGCAGGGGAGGGGGTGGCAGTGTCTCCCCTTCTCTGAGGTAGTTTGCAAATTGTGGTGCATGGGCCATATGTGACTTGCAGTTGTATGTTGTTTGGCTAACATGGCTTTAAAATGTTTTGAATTTGAATGTTTGTAGTCAGGGTATGTCATCTCTAGATTGACATACTTCCCACAAATGCTGATCGTATTATGGCTGACCCTCTTCTTTAAGGTACTTATCTGGCAACTCCAAGCCTGGTAGCTTAAGCCCCTGCTTTCAGAAGTGTTGTAGGACTCTTTACAATCACAAGGTAACTGTAATTTCTAGTTTAAAATATTTAGATACATAGGCCTTACTGTCCTCTCAGGAGACTATACAAGGTTTGCTAAATTAGTCAATTAAAATTTCATATCTCAACTAAAATTTTGTCTCTCAACTTTCTAAACAGTGGGCATTCCTGCTTTGGAGGCATATTTGATTTTGAGACAACTGGTTAGCTGGAAGTGTGGCTTCCACACTGAAGTGTGGTTTTCTGTGCTGTGAGCAGAGCATATTTATCAGACTCATTGCTATTTGAAGGAGATGCTTCTGTGTTTCAGACCCAACTATTGAGCTTGTGCATGTTTTAAAATTAGTGAGGAAAGCTGTTTCTCTTGTGCCTTGGAGTTTAGCTGTAGCTGTCATGGATTTTGATTGGAGAAGGTACCCCTGAAGATAAATCAATCAGCCTGCTGAGATGTAGTGAGTTCCCACATTCAGGGTGCTGTTTAAAGTGACTGGAGCAGTCCGGTGTGGTGGTTAAAAGAACAGGCTTTGAGGACAGATCTGGCATCAACGGCTGGCTCTGCACTTATTCCAACAGTGGAGAAAAGTGAGGATCAGAGAGGTTGAATAAGTTTCTCAGGGTCACATTGCTAACAACTGATGGATCCATCACTCCAGCTCAGATCAATATGATATTTCAGGCTTTCTCTTAGTTGCTGTTTTATATGCCTTACAGTTTTTTCAAAATCTGACCTTTCTCATGGTTGGATAAACGAGTCCTGACGATGGTTAGAAGAGTTGGCAAGCACACTCACCTGGTTTGTAAAGAGGGATCCTTTATGGTTTCTCTGTAAATACCTCTTGAATATCCTTGCCCACTGAGTGATTTCTCATATAAACCGTAAAGCAGAAGAAGGTGAACTTCATCAAGAAATATTTACCTAATCTGGTTTACTTCCCTAAGCAGAATTTTTATTTCATTCATAGTTTCCAGGTGTGGATAGCCATGTTCCATATGTGTCATGGCACCCACAGGGTACATGGGGATGAAGATAACAGGTCCAGCATTCCGCTCAGAAGGTCCCACAGAAGTGCAAGCTGGGAATCCCAAAGAGAAGACTCCACTATTAAATGGGGCCATTTAGAAGGTGCTGTAGTTTTTAAGCTCCTTATCCAAGGCCACTGACCTTTGTGTTAGGCACCCTCATCCTTAGAACCCACTTTCAGAGCCCAGTGGAGCTGTCTAGTAGCAGTTACTGAATGTTCTGATTGCCTTCAAATGTAACATTGAATATAATTTTCTACTTGTTGGTGAGCTTTTGCCTAACGGGAAGCAGCTCTAACTCTTTTCACATATCCCGATCTCCCTATTTGAGAAGAAACTTTATAATTTGTTTCTTTTGTTCTCTGCTACAGTGAGCTGCCTAGGTTAACTGTAAACAGATTCATAGAGTGGCAGCCCCATCTAAGACATGGGAGGATGAATGGTGGCAATCTTAAGGTAGGGTCTTCACCACTCACATAACTCATACTAGCAGAATGCACTCATTTATAGTATTAGGAGGGTTATTATATACTGCTTCTTTAGAGAAATGTAGATTTTTACATCAAAGGAATTTTGAATGCAAGAGTGATGAATTTCACAGCACTTGAAATGCTCTTCTAGATATACTGATATGGTTTGAATTGAAATCATTGGGGTTTTTTTAAGGAAAAATTAAATACAAGCTTAATTTCTTTATTCATCTTTGGTGGGAAGATTGAATTTTTGTTTTATAGACGTTTTATATTTATGTGTGTGTGTGTGTATATATACATATATGTATATACACTTTTTTTTAAGGAATGTAGCTAAACCTAAAAGGCTAGTAGTTTCTCAGCTTAAGGCTAGTTTATCAGAACAGAAGTTGGCACCTTTTCAGTAGGCACATGCCAAGTCTTTATTTTTTCACTTTTATACCAAGTTCAAATATATGCACACAGACGGCAGAAAAAGCTCTATTTTGAGCAAAGTAATCTCCCAGGACAAGTTAAGGCCTATGGTGATTTCTAATGTGCCACAATTTGGCACTTACCACTATTTTTTATTACAAATATGGAATGTTATTTTATTTTTTAATTGCACACAATGTACAACTTTGAGGAAAAAAAAGTGCCTCTGTTGATTCCAAGGTTTCCAAGGAAAAATTAAATTGTTGCCGATTTTCATCTAAACTGACATGACAACTTTAGTAAAACAATTTGGTGTTATCTAGTATAGTTGAGAAGGTGCATGCCTTATGACCCAGCAATTCCACTTCTAGGTATTTATTACACAGGGGTTCTTACATACATACACAAGAATCCATGTAACATCATTGTTGTTCATGGCAAAACTGGAAGTAGGCCAGTGTCCATTAACAGGAAACCAGAAGTACACAAGTTGTTACAGTCACCCAATGGAATATTATCTAGCCGCGAAAATAAATGAGTTGTGGCTACATGTATCAATACGTATACATCTCACAAATAGTGTTAAGTGAAAGTAAGCAACTCACTGAAAAATACATAGAGACAAAAACCACATGATCATCTCCGTAGATGCTGAAAAAGCATTCAACAAAATTCAACATCCATTCATAATAAAAACTCTCAACAAAATGGGTATAGAGGGCAAGAACCTCAACATAATAAAGGCCATATATGACACACCCACAGCCAACATTATACTTAACAGCAAGAAGCTGAAAGCTTTTCCTTTAAGATCGGGAACAAGACAAGGATGCCCACTCTCCCCACTTTTATTCAACGTAGTTCTGGAGGTCCTAGCCATGGCAGTCAGACAACACACAGAAATAAAAGGCATCCAGATTGGCAAGGAAGAAGTCAAACTCTCCCTGTTCGCAGATGACATGATATTGTACATAAAAAACCCTAAAGAATCCACTCCAAAACTACTAGATCTAATATCTGGATTCAGCAAAGTTTCAGGATACAAAATTAATACACAGAAATATACTGCATTCCTATACACTAACGATGAACTAGCAGAAAGAGAAATCAGGGAAACAATTCCATTCACAATTGCATCAAAAAGAATAAAATACCTAGGAATAAACCTAACCAGGGAAATGAAAGACCTATACCCTGAAAACTATAAGACACTCTTAGGAGAAATTAAAGAGGGCACTAATAAATGGAAATTCATCCCATGCTCTTGGCTAGGAAGAATTAATATTGTCAAAATGGCCATCCTGCCTAAAGCAATCTACAGATTCAATGCAATCCCTATCAAAATACTTACAACATTCTTCAATGAACCAGAGCAAATAGTTCTAAAATTCATATGGAACCACAAAAGACCCCGAATAGCCAAAGCAATCCTGAGAAGAAAGAATAAAGCAGGGGGAATTACGCTCCCTGACTTCAAGCTCTACTACAAAGCCACAGTAGTCAAGACAATTTGGTACTGGCACAAGAAGAGACCCACAGACCAGTGGAACAGAATAGAGAGCCCAGATATAAACCCAACCATATATGGTCAATTAATATATGATAAAGGAGCCATGGATATGCAATGGGGAAATGAGAGCCTCTTCAACAGCTGGTGTTGGCAAAACTGGGCAGCTACATGTAAGAGAATGAAACTGGATTACTGTCTAGCCCCATACACAAAAGTAAACTCAAAATGGATTAAAGATCTGAATGTAAGTCATGAAATCGTAAATCTCTTAGAAAAAAATATAGGCAAAAATCTCTTGGACATAAACATAAGCAACTTCTTCATGAACATATCTCTCCGGGCAAGGGAAACAAAAGCAAAAATGAACAAATGGGACTATATCAAACTAAAAAGTTTCTGTACAGCAAAGGACACCATCAGTAGAACAAAAAGACATCCTACAGTATGGGAGAATATATTCTTAAATGACATATCCGATAAGGGGTTGACATCCAAATTATATAAAGAGCTCACGCACCTCAACAAACAAAAAGCAAATAAACCAATTAAAAAATGGGCAGAGGATCTGAACAGACTTCTCCAAAGAAGAAATTCAGATGGCCAACAGGCACATGAAAAGATGCTCCACATCGCTAATCATCAGAGAAATGCAGATTAAAATCACATTGACATATCACCACACACCAGTTAGGATGACCAACATCCAAAACACAAACAACAACAAATGTTGGCAAAGATATGGAGAAAGGGGAACCCTTCTACACTGCTGGTGGGAATGCAAATTAGTTCAACCATTGTGGAAAGCAGTATGGAGGTTCCTCAAAAAACTCAAAACAGAAATACCATTTGACCCAGGAATTCCACTCGTAGCAATTTACCCTAAGAGTGCAGCAGCCCAGTTTGAAAAAGACATATGCACCCCTATGTTTATTGCAGCACTATTTACAATAGCCAAGAAATGGAAGCAACCTAAGTGTCCATCAGTAGATGAATGGATAAAGAGGTGGTACATATACACAATGGAATATTATTCAGCCATAAGAAGAAAACAAATCCTACCATTTGCAACATGGATGGAGCTAGAGGGTATTATCCTCAGTGAAATAAGCCAGGTGGAGAAAGACAAGTATCAGATGATTTCACTTATCTGTGGAGTGTAAGAACAAAGAAAAAAACTGAAGGAACAAAACAGCAGCAGACTCACAGAACCCAAGAACGGACTAACAGTTACCAAAGGGAAAGGGACTGGGGAAGATGGGTGGGAAGGGAGGGATAAGGGGGAAAAAAGGCCATTACAATTAGCACACATAATTTAGCGGGTGTGGGTGTGGGGTTGGGGGATACGGGGAAGGCAATATAACACAGAGAAGAGAAGTAGTGATTCTATAGCATCTTACTATGCTGATGGACAGCGACTGCAATGGGGTATGTGGTGGGGACTTGATAATAGGGGGAGTCTAGTAACCATAATGTTGGTCATGTAATTGTATATTAATAATAGCAAGAAAAAATGGCAGAAATAAAAAATTTAAATATGAAAAAAAAGAAAAATACGTAGAGTACAATGTAATTGATATAAAATTCCAAACAACAACATATTGTTTAAGGATACCTAAAGATGTAAAATTTTATGAAAAGCAAGGAAACAAAAATCACACAGTAAGGGATGGGTGTCACTTCTGGAGGAAAGAAGATGATGTGAAGGGGAGCGAAAGAAGGGGGACCTCTGACATTCTGGCCATCCTTGATTCTAGTTTTTCTTCCATTTTTAAAAATAAACGTAATTTTTTAAAAGTTTTAGATTTACAGAAAAATTACAGAGGCAGCCCAGAGTTCCCATAGACTCCACACCCAGTTTCTCCTGCTATTACCATCTTACATTAGTATGATACGTTTGTTACAATAAAAGAACTGATTTGTTACTTTACTTTTCTGTCAAAGCCATAATTTATTCAGATTTCCTTAGTTTTTACCGAAATCCTTGTCCTGTTCCCAGATCCTACCCAGCACTCCACTTAGTCCTGATCCCTTAGGCTCCTCTTGACTGTGGTAGTTTCTCAGACTTGTTTTTCGATGACCTCAACAGTTTTAAGGCATACTGGTCAGGTATTTTGTAGAATGTCCCTCCACTGGGATTTGTCTGATGTTTTTCTCATGATTAGACTGGGGCTATAAGTTTAGGGGAGGAAGCCATAGAGATAAAGTGTCATTTTTATCTTGTCATGTAAAGAGTACTTTCTATCAATATGACTTATCATTGGAGTTGACCTCCATCACCTGGCTGAAGTGGAATTTGTCAGATTGTTCTACTGTAAAGTTAACTCTTTTCTTCCCACTCTCTGTACTGTAGGAAGTCACTATGCATAGTCCATACCAGAAGAATGGGGAGGTAGGGTCTGCCTTTTTGAAAGCTGAGTATCTGCATAAATTAGTTAGAATTATTCTGCATGGGAGAATTGTCTTCTATCTTTCATTAATTAACTTATTTAATCATTTATTTATATCATATAGTCTCATGAATATTTATTTCATACTTGGGTTATAATCCAGTACTACTTGATTGATCTCATTGCTCAAATTGTTACCGCGTTGGCTGATGGCATCTATTTTAGTTGTCTTCTGTGTCCTTTTGTCGTACCCCCATTAACGTGGGGTTTTGTTTTGTTTTTGTGTTTTGAACATTTTGTTACTTTCTGTTACACTACAAGCTGTTCCAAACTCATTTTGTATATTGCCTGCCCCACTCCCCCCAGTCAGCCGTTTCTCCAAAGATTCTTTTCATTGAAAAATGATATTTGAAACCAAGACCTAGGCATTGTGTGTGCTTCTTTATACTGTGTGTTTTTGCTTCTATGGTCTTTCAGCTGAGAAGAGCAAGGAAATATATGTGTGTCTACTAACTTATATGTATACATGTATCTGTAATATCTATAACTTTTTATATGTATCCATCTGTATTTAATATGACCATCTGTATTTATAGCTAAGCATGAGTTTATACTGATATCTCCAACTCCAATCCATTACCTAATTATCATTTAATTATCATTATCTAATCCTTATCTAATCTGTGGGTCATTCTAGCCTCCTCCCCTTGCTTATCTCACTCCATCAGTGAGAAATCTAGTTTCCACTGTCTTCCATCCATTTATTTCATTGTTCAATTCCACTATGCATCTGTAGCAGTATCAAAATTATTTACCCATATCACCATGGGAAAAACTTTATTAGACTGCAGTTCTTATGTGCAGCTTCTTTTGTTTTTAGTCTTACAGACTCCACTCATCTCCAAAGTTACTTAGGTCAGCACCCCTCTCCCCTCCCCTCCCTGAGTGGGGTTATTTCATACATTTTGGATGCAGTTGGTGTTTTGTCACATTCTACATTCCATTCTGGGATCACCCCACCTCCTAAATGATTTCCTTTAATTCATACACATTAAGATTGGCTCTTTGTTCTCTGAAAGTTCTGTGGGTTTTTAGCAAATATAGAATGTCATATATCCACAATTACTGTATCACAGAGAATAGTTTACTGCCCTACAAAATCCCTCACTCTTCACCCATTCAGCCCTCTCCTCAATACCCCCAAACTCTGGCAACCAAAGACCTTTACTGTCACCATAGTTTTGCCTTTTCCAGAATGTCATATAATTGGAATCATACCATATGTAGCCTCTTTCACTTAGCATTATGCATTTAAGATTCAGTCATGTCTTTTTTGTTTGTAGCTTGATAGCTCATTTGTTTTTATTGCTGAATAATATTCCATTATATAGATATATCATAGTTTGTTTATCCATTTACCTTATCTAAGGGCATGTTCTTTACTTCCAGTTTGGGGCAATTATTAATAAAAGTGAATATGAATATTAGCATACAGCGGTTTTGTGTGCTTCCTCTTGTCTTGCTTTGTTTTTGTGACCTCAGTGCGGAAGTTTGAGTTAATCACTCTCCTCAATTCACAATACATTTTTTCATAAGTCTAGGAAAGCCCTCCTCCTTCCTGTGGTTCATTTATTTGCCTGGTCATTTCTCTTTATCCCTATTCCTGATTCCCACCTACCCCTCCCCATAGGCAAACATTCTAGAGCAATCCCCTCTTGCTTGCAGTTCTGCTTTCTGTAGTTTTAGTTACCCTTCATCAGCCGTGTTCTGGAAGCAGATGATCCACCTAATGTATCTTCAGAAGGTCAAGAGTTGCCCTAGGTCACAATGCCTCCATCATTCATCTCACTTCATCTCATCACACAGGGATTTTCTCATCTTACATCATCACAAGAAGGGTGAGTACAGCACAATAACATTCTGGGAGAGAGAGAGAGAGACCACACTCACATAACCTTTATTACCATATATAATTATAATTGTTCTATTTTATAATTAGTTATCATTGTTAATCTGTTACTGTGCCTAATTTATAAATTAAACTTTGTCATAGATATGTATGTATAGGAAAAACATATGTAGTGTTTGGTACTATCTGCAGTTTCAGGGATGCACAGGGGTCTTGGATGGTATCCCCCATGGATAAGGAGGGACTAGTGTAATTTTCCTGTGTATGTATGTATGCGTGTATGTATGTATGTGTATGTTCTTGCAAACATACACATATGAGTAATTGTTTTGTGTCCATGTATTTTTAATTTAAATAAATGGTGACGTGATATAATAATACTCTGAACCCTATATTTTGGGGATTCACTCATGTTACAATGTATGACTATAGCCTGACAATGTCCAATTGAGCTTTCTGCAATAATGATAATGTTCTATATTCACCTTACCCAGTAGGGTCGTTTTAGGCCCATGTGGCTCTTCAGCATTTTGAAATGTAGCTCATGCAGCTTAAAGAGCTGAATTTTTACTTCTTAAAAATTTTAAATTATTTTACATTAAGTTACCTCCTGTGGCTAATGACTCCCATGTTGAACAGTGCACATATATGTGCATTGCCATCATTGCAGAAAGGTTTATTGGATAGCACAGGTCTAGCCCATTGATTCTGATTGCTGCAGAGTACTCCATGGTGGGCATCCCCCACATTTTACCAGTCCTTTTGGTGATGGAGACCCAGGTTGTGTCCATCTCTCCATCACTATGAACAGTGCTGAAGCTATCATCTTTGTGCATCTTTCCTCAAGAATCATTAAAATTTCTCTGGGATATATAAGCAGGAGTAGAACTGCTGGTTCATAAAATCAATGTAAACTTAATTTGACTAAGTACTGTTGAATCATGCTCAGTATGGCTGTATCAGTCTACATTCTCACCAATAGTGTTGTGGGTTCTTGTGTCCCCATACTCTCACCAACAGTTGTCTTTACCCAGTGTTCCAATATTTGGCAGTCCACCAAATGTAAAGTGATGCTTCATTTTGTATTTTGGGGAGCACTTTAAATACTAAGGATTATCCCTTTGACTGTACTTATCCAGATGTACTGTATGTCTTCTATTACTATATATATATATATAGTTTAAATTTGAATATATTCATGCACCTATCCATATTGTTTTAATTATTGAAGCTCTGTAATATTTGGTAGGACTAGTCACGCGTTACTACTATTCTTTTTCAGAGCTCTCCTAGCCATTCTCTTTTTAACATATATACATAGATATATACCTTCAAAAAAGCTTGTTTAGTTCTAAGAAAAAATAACAAGAATAAGAAAAACTAGTTGTATTTGTTTGGAATCCTTTAAAATTTTTACTTAACTAAAGGAGAATTAAATCCTTATGATGCTGAGTTTTTCTATTTATGTACCTGGTATATTTGTATTTGTTCCAGTTGTCTATTCTGCCCTTTAGTAGTGTTTTAAAGGCTTTTTTGCCCCTCATATGTAGTTCCTGAACATTTCTTGCTGTATTTACTTGCAGGTATTTTATCTTTTTGTGCTTTTATAAGAAGAGTATTTTCTTTTTACATATTCTAAGTGATTGCAATTTGTGTATTTGAAAACTATTATTTGTGTGCTAATTTTCAACCCCAATTGTCTTCCTGAATTCTCTAGTTATAGTCATGTTTCAGGTAGTTCTCATGGTTATTTTAGTTATACAGACATATCATCTGCAAATAATTATCATTTCATATTCTCCCATGAAGTTTTTATACCACTTATTTCATTCTCTTGTCTAATTATACTGGCAGTGACTTCAGTACAATGTCAGGTAAAAATGGGATAATGTGAACTCCTGTATTTTCATGATTTTCACAGTAACAAAACTGCTGTCTTGGCATTATGACAATGGCTTTGGGTTAAAGTAATAATCATGTTAAGGAAGACTTGAATGTCTTTTTTTCCTTATCAAGAATGATTTTTTAAATTAAAATATTTTTCAGTATTTATAATCATATGACTTTTCTCCTTAGATTTATTGAAAGGATGCATTATATAAATAGACTTTCTAATATTGAACCATCCTTGCATTCCTGAAATAACCCTCACTTGGCAAATGATGAGTTACTCCTTTAATGTGCTATTAGATTCTGTTTGTTAATATTTTATAAAGGATATTTTGCATCCATATTCCCAAGTGAGGTTAGCCTTAGATTTCCTTTTTCTCTGTGTGTGTATGTATATAATCTTGGTCAGGGTTTGGTATCAATTTTATATTTACTTCGTAAAAATAACTTTTAAGTTTTCTTTCTCTTTTTTGCTCTAGAAGACTTTAAATAGCATTGAAATGATTTATAGAGCCTAGAATCTTAGCCACTGTACTATACTATACTATAAGATGACTGTAATGACTGCATTAATAACTGGTTACTTTGTTAATAAATAATAGACAACTAAGCCAGACAGAATAATAGGAATTTCTTTCCAGAGAAATGGTCTAAGTTTAGATAAAAGGGTAGTGGGTAACCATGGTAGTTCTGAGTTTTGGGGAGAAATTATAACCTGTAGTTAAGGGAGAAGAAAATAGAAAGTGTAAATATCAAGGATGTGTAGTATAGGAATATCTTAAATGTGATCTTTGGAACCTGTGTCAAAAGTTGACAACCTTTAGTTGAGGGGTCATGAAGCTAACTAAGTATGTTAAACTGTAGATATGCCCAGTGAAATTCTTTTACTGTTGCCAGTTTGTAGGTGGCTTTTAAAATTCTGAATAGTGAGGGGATATGCATAGTGAATATGTTGTACTATACAGCTCCATGAGGCACTGTTCCCAAAGAAACCTGTATACAAATAGCATCACCTGCAGTTGTGCAATGTAAGTCTGTGCACAGTTAGTGGTCTGGGTTGGTGGTTTCAGATGGTGCTATTTTCCCCTATATAGCTACTTTTCCCCAAAATTCTGAAAATTAAAATTCTCTCACACATTTTTCCCCATTGTAATCTCATCCTATGCCTTGATTTTCTTTTCTTCCCCTCTCCTGTCCTCCCCAATGGTCTCTGAATGGCTTTTTTCAGCCTAACACTAATCAGGGATATAACCTGAAAGGGTAAAATGGAAAACGGTGGCTATTTTATTGAGAAGTTTCTTCTGCACACTTTCTTAGAATGTTCTCCCAAGCACATGGGAGGGGTGCTATATTCCCTGTTTTCCTCACTGATGTGTCTATACCAAGTGTTCTTAGCCTCCAGACCATGTATGGGGTCCAGAGTCCATTCAGTATAAACTTTTTAAGTAATTTCCTAGAAAACAAATCCATGGCTTAAATTAGATTTTAGAGGGGTATTATAAGTAGAAAAGGGATTAACCCTCTGGAACACAGACTTTTAAAAAGTGATTCAAAGAAGAAAAGTTTATACTGTCTCAGATGACCCTTCCAAAGAGAGTGGTTCATTTTGGAAGGGTAGCCCCACTCTGTGCAGTTGTTCATAAGTTCAGGATCCTTCCGTGTTGTTGCTCTGCCATCTTCAAGCCATCATCCTCTTCTACACGGGCAAGCAGGTACACCAGTATGTGTGTCCTTCATGCAAATGCTGCAGCACTTGGTTACATCTCTGTTACCACACTTCCCACACAGTTAATATTTTAGTTTGTGTACCTGCATTTTCTAGTCTATGAGCCAAGTGCTGATGCATATCTGTTGCTTGGTTCTTGATGAATGAACAGATGGATGAATGAATGAAGGTTCCTAGTCTTGTCATTCTACTCCAGCTTTGTTTCTTATTAGAGTTCTAATGTGCATCCTGTGGTTCCTTTGGAGCACAGAGCATTACACACCCATGACAACCTCTACAAATTAGATGGACTGTGTTTAGCCTCGCCCCCTACAGCAATGTGAGGAATTGCTAACAGTCAGGAAGGAAAAGTGGTTGATTACAAATCTCAGAGTCATGGTACATAGAGTTCCTTTGAAAGGTGTTTTTCTTTAGTCACTTTCTTTAGGATTTTGGATATATGTGAGCCTGGAAGGAACAATGGGAACATTCCTTTAAGGTCATAGGAGAGGCTGATTGAGAGACTATAATATTTAAAGCAGGACTTCCGGGAAGATGGCGGTGTGAGCAGGGCGGCAGAAATCTCCTCCCAACACTATATTTATCTACGAAAACACAGAAAATACATCTATTCCTAAAAGAGAGACGAGAATACACAGGAAAGCGCACAGCGTGCAGCTACACCCGAGAGGACTCGGCACCCCAAGAGGCGGGTAAGATACGGAGCCGCGACCCGGCGGGACCCGAGCCCTCCCCCACCGCAGCGCACCGGCGGGAGGAGAGGATTCAGAGCCGGGAGGGAGTGGAAGTGCACCCCGCGAAGTAGCCAGCCCCGGTGATCTGCGCGGGGAGCGCTGACCCACATTGCGCAGTGCAGCGGAGATTGGAGAGACAGAGGGGCAGGATCTGAGCGGGGAACGCGCCAGGGTGCTTGCAGCCGGCTCCCAGGAAGGAAAAAAAAAAGCGCGCGCTTTCTTCAGCGGTCTTAAAGAGACAGGAGCCCAGTGGAGGAGCCGGATCGCCCCAGCACACTCAGGCCAGCAGGCTGGGAGTCCGGGGGAGTTTCAGACGCCTTAGCTGGCGACTGAGGAAGCGTAGCCATACTTACACTTCTCATTGAGATCAACAGCCTCCTATTCGTTCCCACCCCTGCCCGAGCGATAAAGGGCCCTGCGGAGCAGCACAGTCACAGCTGTGGAATAGTGGGGCAATAGCGCCACCTAGAGCATTCCCACAGAATCTAGGTCCAGTGGGCATTTTTTTTTGTTTTTTGTTTTGTTTTCTGTTTTGTTTTTGTTTTTTCTTTTCTTTCTTTTTTTCTTTTTTTTCTCTCTTTTTTTTCTTCTGTTTTTAAAGTCTTAAAGAGCCCAGCTGACATACGTGGCAACTATCAGTGACCAATTATATAGCCATGAAAAGACAGAGGAATATGGTTCAGACCAAAATCAACCAGACAACCCCAGAGAGGGAGTCTGAAGGGATGGAAATGCACAGCCTCCCTGAAAAAGAATTCAGAATAAAAGTCATAACCATGCTGATGGACCTACAGAGAAATGTGCAAGAGCTGAGGGAGGAAGTGAGGGAACTGAGGAAAGACAACACAGAAATCAGACAAGCGATTGACGGGCTTAACAGCAGAATGGATGAGATGCAAGAGACTGTTAATGGAATAGAAAACAGAGAACAGGAGTACAGAGCAGCTGAGGCAGAGAGAGATAAAAGGATTTCTAGGAATGAAAGAATATTAAGAGAACTGTGTGACCAATCAAACGGAACAATATTCGCATTATAGGAGTACCAGAGGAAGAAGAGAGAGAAAAAGGGATAGAAAGTGTCTTTGAAGAAATAATTGGTGAAAACTTTCCCTCGCTGGGGAAGGAAGTAGTCTCGCAGTCCACCGAAGCTCATAGATCTCCCAACACAAGGGACCCAAGGAAGACAACACCAAGACACATAATAATTAAGATGGCAAAGATCAAAGATAAAGACAGGGTATTAAAGGCAGCTAGAGAGAGAAAAAAGATCACCTACAAAGGAAAACCCATCAGACTATCATCAGACTTCTCAACAGAAACCTTACAGGCCAGAAGAGAATGGCATGATATATTTAACGTTATGAAACAGAAGGGCCTCGAACCAAGAATATTGTATCCAGCACGATTATCATTTAAATATGATGGAGGGATTAAACAATTTCCAGATAAACGAAAGTTGAGAGAGTTTGCCTCTCATAAACCACCACTACAGGATATCTTAAATGGACTACTCTAGATGGAAGTACACCTAAGGCTAAAAAAATGTCACCAGAGAAAAAAAAAATCATAGCAAAGAAAGCAGACCATCCAAATACTAACTAAAGGCAAAGAATAAAACACCTATTATAGAAAGAATGGAGGAGGAGGAATAAGAAGGGAGAGAAATAAAGAAACATCAGACTGTGTTTACAATAACTTAACAAGAAAGTTAAGTTAGATTGTTAGATAGTAAAGAAGCAACCCATGAACCCTTGGTAACCACGAATCTAAAGCCAGCAATGGCAATAAGTACATACCTATCAATAATCACCCTAAATGTAAATGGACTGAATGCACCAATCAAAAGACACAGAGTAACAGAATGGATAAAAAAGCAAGACCCATCTATATGCTGCCTACAAGAAACTCACCTCAAATCCAAAGATATACACAGACTAAAAGTGAAGGGATGGAAAAAGATATTTCATGCAAACAACAAAGAGAAAAAAGCAGGTGTTGCAGTACTTGTATCAGACAAAATAGACTTCAAAACGAAGAAAGTAGCAAAAGATAAAGAAGGACACTGCATAATGATAAAGGGGTCAGTCCAACAAGAAGATATAACCATTATAAATATATATGCACCCAACACAGGAGCGCCAGCATATGTGAGACAAATACTAACAGAATTAAAGGAGGAAATAGACAGCAATGCATTCATCTTAGGAGACTTCAACACACCACTCACTCCAGAGGACAGATCAACCAGACAGAAAATAAGTAAAGACACAGAGGCACTGAACAACACACTAGAACAGATGGACCTAACAGACATCTACAGAACTCTACACCCAAAAGCAACAGGATACACATTCTTCTCAAGTGCACATGGAACATTTTCCAGAATAGACCACATACTAGGCCACAAAAAGAACCTCAGTAATTTCAAAAATATTGAAATCCTACCAACCAACTTCTCAGATCACCAAGGTATAAAACTAGAAATAAATTTTAGAAAGAAATCAAAAAGGCTCACAAATACATGGAGACTTAACAACACTCTCCTAATTAATCAATGGGTTAACGACCAAATCAAAACAGAAATCAAAGAATATATGGAGACTAATGACAACAACAACACAAAGCCACAACTTCTGTGGGATGCAGAAAAGGCAGTTCTAAGAGGAAAGTATATTGCAATCCAGGCCTATTTAAAGAAGGAAGAACATTCCCAAATGAATAGTCTAAAGACACAATTACTGAAATTGGAAAAATAAAAACAAATGAGGCCCAAAGTCACCAGAAGGAGGGACATAATAAAGATCAGAGAAGAAATAAATAAAATTGAGAAGAATAAAACGATAGAAAAAATCAATAAAACCAAGAGCTGGTTCTTTGAAAAAATAAACAAAATAGATGAACCCCTAGGCAGACTCATTAAGAGAAAAAGAGAATCTACACACATAAACACAATCAGAAATGAGAAAGGAAAAATCAGGAAGGACCCCACAGAAATACAAAGAATCATAAGAGAATATTATGAAAATCTATATGCTAACAAGCTGGAAAACATAGAAGAAATGGACAACTTCTTAGAAAAATACAACCTTCCAAGACTGACCAAGCAAGAAACAGAAAAACTAAACAGACCAATCACCAGTGACGAAATCGAATTGGTAATCAAAAAACTACCCAAGAACAAAACCTCTGGGCCTGATGGATTCACCTCTGAATTCTACCAGACATATAGAGAAGAAATAACACCGATTCTCCTTAAAGTTTTCCAAAAAATAGAAGAGGAGGGAATACTTCCAAACTCATTCTATGAAGCCAGCATCACTCTAATACCAAAACCTGGCAAAGACCTCACCAAAACAGAAAATTACAGACCAATATCCCTGATGAACGTAGGTGCAAAAATACTCAACAAAATATTTGCAAACCGAATTCAAAAATACATCAAGAGGATCATACACCATGATCAAGTGGGATTCATCCCAGGGATGCAAGGATGGTACAACATTCGAAAATCCATCAACATCATCCACCACATCAACAAAAAGAAGAACAAAAACCACATGATCATCTCCATAGATGCTGAAAAAGCATTTGACAAAATTCAGCATCCATTCTGATTAAAACTCTCAACAAAATGGGTATAGACGGCAAGTACCTCAACATCATAAAGGCTATATATGACAAACCCACAGCTAACATCATACTTAACGGCGAGACGCTGAAAGCTTTTCATCTAAGATCGGGAACAAGACAGGGATGCCCACTCTCTCCACTGTTATTCAACATATTACTGCAGGTCCTAGCCACAGCAATCAGACAAAACAAAGACATACAAGGCATCCAGATTGGTAAAGAAGAAGTCAAATTGTCACTATTTGCAGATGACATGATACTGTACATAAAAACCCTAAAGATTCCATTCCAAAACTACTAGAACTAATATCCGAATTCAGCAAAGTTGCAGGATACAAAATTAACACACAGAAATCTGTTGCTTTCCTATACACTAATGATGAACTAACAGAAAGAGAAATCAGAAAAACAATTCCATTCACAATTGCATCAAAAAGAATAAAATACCTAGGAATAAACCTAACGAAGGAAGTGAAAGACCTGTACTCTGAAAACTACAAGACACTCCTAAGAGAAATTAAAGAGGACACTAACAAATGGAAATGCATCCCATGCTCTTGGCTAGGAAGAATAAATATTGTCAAAATGGCTATACTACCTAAAGCAATCTACAGATTCAATGCAATCCCTATCAAATTACCAACAGCTTTCTTCAATGAACTGGAACAAATAATTCTAAAATTCATATGGAACCACAAAAGACCCCGAATAGCCAAAGCAATCCTGAGAAGGAGGAATAAAACAGAGGGAATTACGCTCCCTGACTTCAAGCTCTACTACAAAGCCACAGTAATCAAGACAATTTGGTATTGGCACAAAAACAGACCCACAGACCAGTGGAACAGAATAGAAAATCCAAACATTAACCCAAGCATATACAGTCAATTAATATTTGATAAAGGAGCCTTGGATATACAATGGGGAGATGACAGCCTCTTCAGCAGCTGGTGTTAGAAAAACTGGACAGCTACATGTAAAAGAATGAAACTGGACTACTGTCTAGCCCCCTACACAAAGGTAAACTCAATTTGGATCAAAGACCTGAATGTAAGTCATGAAACCATAAAACTCTTAGAAAAAAACATAGGCAAAAATTTCTTAGACATAAACATGAGTGACTTCTTTATGAACATATCTCCCTGAGCAAGGGAAACAAAAGCAAAAATGAACAAGTGGGACTATATGAAGCTGAAAAGCTTCTGTACAGCAAAGGACACCATCAGTAGAACAAAAAGACATCCTACAGTATGGGAGAATATATTCATAAAATACGTATCTGATAAAGGGTTGACATCCAAAATATATAAAGAACTCATGCACCTTAACAAACAGAAAGCAAATAATCCAATTAAGAAATGGGCAGAGGACATGAATAGACACTTCTCCAAAGAAGAAATTCAGATGGCCAACAGGCACATGAAAAGATGCTCCACATCGCTAATCATCAGAGAAATGCAGATTAAAACCACAATGAGATAGCACCTCACACCGGTGAGGATGGCCAACATCCAAAACACAAACAACAACAAATGTTGGCGAGGATGTGGAGAAAAGGGAACCCTCCTACACTGCTGGTGGGACTGCAAATTAGTTCAACCATTGTGGAAAGCAGTATGGAGGTTCCTCAAAAAACTCAATATAGAAATACCATTTGACCCAGGAATTCCACTCCTAGGAATTTACCCTGAGAATGCAGCAGCCCAATTTGAAAAGGACAGATGCACCCCTATGTTTATTGCAGCACTATTTACAATAGCCAAGAAATGGAAGCAACCTAAGTGTCCATCAGTAGATGAATAGATAAAGAAGATGTGGTACATATACACAATGGAATATTATTCAGCCATAAGAAGAAAACAAATCCTACCGTTTGCAACAACATGGATGGAGCTAGAGGGTATTATGTTCAGTGAAGTAAGCCAAGCCGAAAAAGACAAGTATCAAATGATTTCACTCATATGTGGAGTATAAGAACAAAGAAAAAATACTGAAGGACAAAACAGCAGCAGACTCACAGAACCCAAGAACGGACTAATAGTTACCAAAGGGAAAGGGACTGGGGAAAATAGGCGGGAAGGGAGGGATAAGAGGGAAAAAGGGGCATTACGATTAGCAGATGTAATGTTGGGGGGGCACAGGGAGGGCAGTACAACTCAGAGAAGACAAGTATTGATTCTATAGCATCTCACTATGCTGATGGACAGTGACTGTAATGGGGTTGGTGGTGGGGGGGACCTGATGAAGGGGTAGTTTAATAATCGTAATATTGCACATGTAATTGTAAATTAATGATAATAAAATAAATTATATTAAAAAAAATTTTAAAGCAATTTTGGCTTATTTCCCAGGGGTCTTGAGATTAAAGGTGAGGGAGATGTTTTTGTTCTAGACCCACTTGGAAGAGTTAGGACTACTTTAAGACAGACTAAATCCATGGCATTTTCATCTTCATTTGCCATTAGAAGAACAGAGCTGAAAGCTGATTTCTCCAAGGTTATAAGCTGAAAGAATCTAGTGAATAAACTGAGTTTCTCAAATCAAATTGTGTATTCCTGGACTACACGGTCCTGAATATTAGACATTTGGAGACTCAGAGGTTTTAAGATTTAAGGCACTCTGAAAAGCTTCTAGACTAGTGCTTCACAAACTTTCATGGCAAGAGATATCTAAAAATAATGATCTCTCTATGCCTCCTTGGAGTAAACTACATGTCTTTTCATGGCTGGAGGTGATGGGTTTAGGGACGTTGGTTTACACCAGGTCTCATCAGTTACCCCAAGGGTTGGAGGTGAACATCACAGTACATTTGGAGTCCATTTCCAGTGTGCTAATGGAATACCTACCAGGGAAGTCTTTTCCAGTTCAAAGAGTCTTTGTGGAAGGAGCTGGAATCTCCTTATACCCTGTGTAGATTCCTCATGTGCAGTGATAGATCAGTAGTTTTTCCAAGTATCTCAAAACTCTGGTACCAGACTGCCCCCCTGGCCCATTGGGTTGAACCAGATCAGAGATAACACCAAACCATTAGGTCCACTCCTAGCTTCTGACCTGTATTGGTCTCAGCCTTAAATACTATTTATATTTATTTCAATTATCTTCCATAGAAAGCATGTTCCAGAATTTCTCATAACCTCATCAATAGCAGATTAGAGTCCGTGGACTTGCAGTAACCATAATGTCCACAGAGACTTGATAAGGTTCTAGCCAAAACTAAGGCAAAAAAACTTGACATTTTGTTTACCTTGGGACCTTGTTCAGTGTCATTATTGCCCAATAAATGGTAACTTATTATTTTGAAATAATGTTAGCCTTACAGAAAAGTTGCAAAAATAATGCAAAGAACGCCCTTGTATCCTCCACCCAGCTTCTTCTAATTAACATCTTGCTGAAAGGGAATGAATGATCGAAACTCAGAAATGAGCATTGGTATGGGGATATTTTTAGGTGGTACGAAAGCAATCATTTGGAAAATATAATATTTAAACATATAATAGAAAATATGTATATTAGAAAATAACAGGCATATGAAACTCATAATTTCATTGATTTTGTCACTAAGATCCTGATTAAGCCAAAAGTTGGTTTAAAGTAAACTTTAATTAAAAAACGTGAAAGTTACTAAAATTTCAGGTGGTATATGGACAGGGCAAAATTAAATTATGAAGGTATTACTTAAATGGATGACATTTGAGAATCTGTTGAAGTTAATGTGATTTGGAAACTTTAAGAATTTACCTCCTTTTCCTTACTACCTTGGCAGATGCTCTTTGGAAACTGGCTTCCCAGGGCAGACTTTATTGCTTCAGAGGGCCACTCCTGAGTGATTTGCACTCTCCATCCAGTAGGTTGATGATGGTCAAGCCTAAGATAACGTCCCTGCACGTGTCCATCGCAAAGCTGACTTCCCTATAATCCTCACATTACAATGTAGATTGATAATTATGGTGGTGATGGTGGAGGTCAATGTTCTTCCAACAACTGGACATTGACAAAAAACCTGGAAATGTTGTACTAGAGGGAAATTTGAGAGGGAAATGTAAATTATCCAGTTAATGGGTTTTCCCCAATATAAATGCAAAAATCTTCAGGTCACAATGTAAATCACACTGCCGCCTGGCAGTTTTATGTTCTCCCAGGTTCTGTGCAGAGGTGATTGCTAAAAACTCTGGAGCAGGGTAGCTATTTGAGGAGTTTAGATAGCCATGAGTGGTGTGCAGAAGGCCAGGAGGACTTGGGGTTTAATCCTTAAGCGAATTTGCTGACCACATCTGTCTTCTGAAGTTCAGCCTTTCTTCCTCCCTCAGGAGTTAAAATCACTTTAAATAATTTTGACTCTTGAAACTTAGCCTTTTATGCTTCCTCCCTCCTTTCCCCTGGCTCAAAATCCTGATTTCCCATGTATGTTCTCATTGTCAGTGCATGAAGCTTGGTGAGACCTAGGGCTTAAAGTAAGGTCCCTCAGTTTCATTGTCTTTATAGAAGTCAGGAATTTGCTTGATTAAATAACATCTGCCAGCTAAAGCAAAAGTGTTTTTTGTTACAAGGTATACTTTTTTATTTTTTTTAAACCAGAATCCTTCTCATGAAAAGTAGACTCATTCCTATTGATGTTCAGATGTTCTTGATTTTCCCTGTGTTATTTTTTACATTAAATCTTGGACATGAATAGTGACAATGAAGTATAAAGACGATTTAAATGGTAGTGACTACTTGGCAGTCTTCTGTATTTTTCTTTGTATTTGCCTAGCTTTCCAGACCATTCCATATTAGCTGGTATTCCAAAGTGACCAGGTCCTGGGGTGCTCTGCAATAACAGGAGAAGGATTATGGTTTCTAAATGTCAAGCATTTGTTTTTTTATTATTTCCTTTCCTGGGTTTGCTTATGGTTTAACAACTGCTGGCACTACGAACATAATTTTAAAAAAATCCATGAGCAATTTGGCCATTGAGCCTCGTGCTGATCACCTTGCTTAGAATTTTTAAATTCGATAACACTGTGTAGTTATTATTTCTATTGCCTCAAACAGTAACTACAGAATAAATATGACCAAAAGCAGCTGTTGTCAGAGCGTGTCTACATAACCATTTGAGCTGGGTATAATAATGATGTGGACAGCCCGCTGTCACTGTTGTTCTGCTGGACACTGATACTGCCCCCCAGTACATGAGGCGCATCCAGGGGGTTGAGTCATTCATTCATGTTAAGTTGGCAGGTGGGAGTCACTGTACTCATGTGCACTGTAGATACTAATACAAATGAACATGTTGGGTGACTTCATACAGACAAGGTAGGCAGAGAGCACAAAGCTATATTTTGGTTTTGTCCCCCAGGTGCCATTTGTGACCTACTTATTTTGGGGTTGAGTGAAGCCAGTGAGTGTCACTGAAATGCAGGACCCCTTGAGAGGCAGACACAGGAGACAGGCAGTTGGAAATGAAAATATCACATTTAGTACTGACAAAACTATGCTGGGAGACATGGCTTAGGTATGGTCAAAGTCTCGCCTAACATTTTTTTTTAACTAAACTTATGTTCCCAAATTTTGGGCCTGCTGGGAAATGAGTGTAGAGAGCAGAGCAGAAGGTGCATGTTCCTCAGGTAGGCAGACTCTACAGAGGAGTGGGAGCCGAGTCATGCCTGCTCAGCCCCTTTTCCTCCTTGCCTCGCACAGATCACTTTCCCTCCCCCCTGCAGGCACACAGGGCAGAGAGCCCTGCAGTGGTCCCTACAGGAGACTTCTCTCATGTGGGCTCAGGAATACAGGGGAAAGGAGGGTCCCCACCACCCCACACTGTGTGCCAGCTCCTTTGCTATGTGCCGACCTCCAAGATCTCCAGCCCCACAATTATCCTATGAAATAAGTGCTATTTTATTAATGTAGAAACCAAGGTTTCAAAAGGCAAGTAGGTTCCCGAGTATCACACAACTAGAAAGTGAGTGAACAAAATTCATTCCTTAGTCTATGGGACCCCAGAGCCTGTGGTTTAAACCAGTGCACTGTGAAGTCTGGTTTGAATAGTACTTCTCATCTGAGCATATGCCTAGATGTAGGGCCACATCTCTTCATTTCTTGGTTTCACCATCTGCTCAGTGTGGAGAACCATCCTGACTTAGATAAGAAAACTCTTATAAGGGATAGATAGTAAAGAATGCCTGTAAATGACAGAAGACACACACATGGATTCTCTATGAATCCACATATAGATGAAGGATACATACTTTAAATGTAAGGAGAGAGTGTGTCCATGCTCTTCTCCACATGTTTTCTGTCTGTGAGCTGATACATGGTAAGTGCAAGAGGTTAGGCTGGTTTCCCATCAAGTAGTAAACAGGGTTGCATTGTGCTTGGGAGATTCTGTCATTCATTTGTACATACATTTTTAAGGTGTCCACTCTGCACCAGGAACCTTGGGACTAACTTAGGGGATACTTTGATGAGATCGATAATGTTCACATGATCCAGGAGTAGGATGTCTTGTGTATAGCTATAAAAGGAAAGGAAATTAAAAGATTATGATATCAGCTTAGCCATGGTGGATTCTTGATGAATCTGTTCTCAGCTAGTATAACTCTCATTCTTCTCAAAAAACTTCATTGCATTTGACTACTAAAAGAAAAACACTTTCTTTTACTCTATTCACGACACTTCTGACACCAAATGTGTGGGAATTTTCCCCACACTAAATAATCCTCCAACTCTCCGGACACCAAGTGGGTGTCCTCTCATTTAATTATGACACTAATTACCTGGAGTCAGTGCAGACCTCACAGGTTAAAGGCTCAGTCCCACAAAACTACCCCCATTCCCCACAACTCCATATGCCAGTTGCAAGTCACAGGTTGTCACTTGTAATTTTGACCAACCAGTTATAAATTGGGGTTTCCACAATGCCCTCCTTAGGTTTGGTAATTTGCTCACAGAATTCAGGGAAACACTTACTTAACATTCACCTCTTTATTTTAAAGGTATGCTAAAAGAGACAGATGAACAGTCAGATGAAGAGGAGCACAGAGTGAGGTCTGGAAGGGTCCCAAGCATGGGAGCTTCTGTTTCCGTGGGTTGGGGTGTGCCGCCGTCTCCGCAGGGGTATGTTCACCAACTCAGAAGCTCTCCAAATCTCATAGGTTAGGCATTTTTAATTGGAGGCCTCATCACATAGGCACGATTGAGTATGAACTCAATCTCCAGCCCCTCTCCTTTCCTGGAGGATGGAGATGAGGCTGCAAGTCCCAAGCATCTAGTCTAGGGGTGGTCTTTCCAGTGGCCAGACCCCATCCAGGAGCCCACCAGAAGCTCCCTCATTAGAAGAAAAGGTGGTATTTCATTCAGGAAAAACCAAAGGATTAAGAGCTCCATCTAAGACCCTCCTATTTCCCTCATTACTCAGGAAATGACAAGATTTTTAGGAGCTCTTTTCCAGGAACCAGGGGCAGAGACCAAATGCATATTTCTTATTATGTCATAACCTCCTGTAACATCACCACGATGATAGACTTCATCATGGTTCAATGACATGTTTGAAGGTAGCTGTGAAGCCATTTACTAATTTCTCAAAATTTTCCTTGATTGGGGGTCAATTGGAAAAAAAAATGAGCTCAAAACAGTGGTGTTTTGGGGATGGTCTCCTTCATTTGGTGGTTTGTGAGATTTGGCTTATTTACAAATATGTCATCTTCTTTCTATGCCAAATGCAAAGAAGCCTTTCCTAAAGTGATTTATTTTGTAGATGATAAACATACCCTGACAAGGAAAGCAGTGACAGGGCTTGGGGTACTGAGATGGGACAGACCAAGGATCTGTGACTCCTCCTGTTGGGAGTGAGACCCCTGGAAGAGAGAGGAGAAAGATGAGTGGAGGCTTTTCTGGTGACATCGTGCTCTCTTGCTGTTCTATGTAGACGAAGTCACGGGTTTCTGTCTACTCTGTCTTCTACTTGTAAAACTAGAATAATAATCCTATCAGATAAATCCTAAAAATGCACCAGGTTTCCCCCTCATTTCCAACAGACTTTCTGACATTCAAGGTTGTCTATCATTTCCATGATATTTCTGCCCCAGCAAGGCTGTCCTCATCACTGCTTCCAAAGTGCCCTCTGTGCTGCCCACTGTAAGCTTCTGTTTAAGACAGATGTATTGGATCTGATTTGGTTCATATCATGTCTTTCCTTGTAGAATGTTCTTCTCCCTTTCTCTGCCTCCTGAAATACTGGTCATTCTCCAAAGACCAGCCTGAGACCCTCTCTTTGATAAAGACCGCCCATGATTGCCCTAGCATAGATACTCGGCATCTCCAAAGTCCCACAGTTCTTGTTATCTAACTCACAGTTATTTTATATTGCTGAACTATCTGCTCTGTGTTTTTTTTTCTCCCAGCTATAGGGTAACCTCATGTATAAGAGGTACTGTTTCTTTATCTTTCCTTAGGGCCCTTGTCTTTGTTAGAGCCCAGAACAATTGTGTTCATCTCAGATGCTCAATAAATAGTTACAGAATAAATGCATGAGATTCAGTAAATCCTGAGCTCCCTTGTTGATTCACACTGAGAAGAGATTTTCAATGGATTTCTCTTTTTCTCCCTAGCTTTTTGGCATGGTAGAGTAGAAAGCATGAACTCTGGTTTCAGAAAATCCAACGCTTATTCCTTAAGTGACCACAGCCAAGTTTATTGAAAGCCCCTAAACATTGGTTGCCTCATCTACGGAGGAGAGAGAATACTTTTCTCCTAAGAGTTCAGAAAATCACTTTCTAGGGAAGCTGGCACCGTGTTTGGCATTGAGGAGATGCCTCCTCTTGCTGCCCTCTTGGACTCTACCCATGCCTCACTGTCTACTCTGTCTTTAATCAGGTAGCTCCCAAGCGCTCATTCTATTCAGTGGTGGCCTGATTAATGAAAGTTTTCCGTGGAAGCTCAGCGTGGTGCAAACAAACACACAAAAACCTCCCCTAAATCTTGTGAGGCAGGGCTGCCTGGGGCATTTGCATGACAAAACGACCTCAGGACACAGCTCTCAGTCCCAGCCTAGTTGAAGGGAGCTCAGCAAAAGGAGCCCAGCTGCTTCTTTCTATCCTTGACCCCTTCCTTCCCCTCAGCAAGCAGAGATTCCTCAGTGGCCTCCTCGACCCTGCCACAAAGCTGCAAGAATCTGATATAATTAATGCTCTTTCATTAACTGATTGTAGATGAAGGTGAATGAGTTTCAGCCAGTGTTACCCCAACCAGGAGTTACATTTTAAGTCTTTTCTATCTGGTGGTATAAGGAACTTTGTCCCAGATTAAGAGATCTCCAGCATCAAGCAAGCAGAGAGATTTTCTGGAGCAGGGAAATTCCATATTCCCAACCTGCCAGCTCTAAGGTTGACCTTGAACATAAAATTATTTAGCATTTTTAAAGTGATAGGATATATGTTGGCTCAGAATGAGCCTCTCTCTTCCCTGATGGCTCAGCTAGCTGTCTCTGCTCCTGGGGAGACTTGACCTGGGCTGGGTTCTGGAGCTTGTTCGGGTGTCCGACAGGGACTGGGTGAAGAAGTGCTATCTCATGGGCTCCTTCCAGCCTCTGCAGGGTTCTATTCCTTGACATTGGTGCCCTGGAAGGGAGCTCCTCGCTCCCTTGAGGAATGGTATCTTAACCTCATTCAAAATCCTATCTGCACTTTCTGTTCTGAGACTCATAGATGAACATTTTATATTTTCCAATACACTAGATGCTATTTTAGTTAGCATTTCATGAACAGACTTTCCACACTCTAAAATCCTCATAAATCACAACAGGTACCGTGGCATGGTAATGGTAGAACGAGTATTAGGCCGAGAGGCAGGAGACCTAGGCCCAATTTGGCCGCACAGCGTCATTAGTCCTCAGTGTTCTCCAGGCCCAGGTCTGGGTGCTTGACAGCCGACGATGGTTAAGGTAGAGCCTAAACCTTCACAGACCCGGAAGATTTGTATTCCTACTCTGTTTCTAAGTCACTGTGATCTTGGACAAGTGCATTTACCTCTGAGTTATGTGTAGAATGATGGCCCTGGAGTAGGTGAATCTAATGCCCATTCCTGTTATAGATTTAATGAATTTATGTACAGTGGACCTGCCTCTGGGAATAAATACTTCAAAGTGGTATTTTCATACTGTAACAGCCCTTCTCTTCTGACATCCTTGAACTTTTTTCTTTGTCTCTTACATTATTTCCAACTTAGCTAATAATGTCCGTGGCTGAGAAACAGCCTGTGATGAGGACCTCGGCGCTTCAGTGAGAGATGGTTGCTGAAATTAGAGGTAGCCTGCTCTCCTTGGTTACTCCTTTTGGAAGTGTGTATCTCTCTTGATTCCTCTTGTCTTCACCAGCCCCTTGTCTTGCAGGTGTTATTCATACCTGTGTGTTTGTTTCACCCATTAATATAAGTGCTCAGCATTTGTGTCATGGCTCTTTCAAATCACACCCCCATAGACTTCTTCCTTATGCTTTCCTGATGGTCTACACTAGTGTTTCCTAACCCAGTGGGTCTCAGCCAGGGGAGATTTCATCCCTCCTCCCCTAGGAACATCTTGCAGTGTCTGGAGACGTTCCGACTGCCACAGCTGAGTGATGATGGCTATGTAGTGGTATGGGCCAGGGATGCTGTTAGCTTTCTCCTTAAGGCAGCAGCCCCAAGATCAGAGAATTGTCAGGTCCACAGTGTCGATAGTGCTGACGTTAAGAAACCTTCTGTAATCGTTTTTAATTCCTTAAGTGCAGCAGCCAAAATATGCCCATTTCCATGTGAATAGCCTGCAGTTCATGGTGACATAACAAGAAAGGGAGGAATTATTTATAATTGTTTGACTAACAAACCCCTGGGCAGGTGAACAGAGTCACCATGACTTTAAAAGCAGTCATATTACAATCTCACAAGCACATTCGGGAAGGGAGGTCTGTCTGCCACCATGGCTGGGTACATCCTATAACACTTTGAAATGTCTAAAGACTATTCTATGGGGCTACTTAACCAGATGCAATAGACTAAAGACCCTCAGGCAACCCAGCTGAGATACATTCAAAAGAGGACAGGCTACCTGAGACTAGCCACGAGGATTACAGCACTGACTTCTGAGGCAGGGGCTACCCACTGTGCGGGAAAACTGAGCAAGAACCTTGAGTCGGATGGGGTTTAATTTTTAGATGACAAATTCAACACAATGTCAGGCCGTCTTAATGGGCAACAGGGATACTTTGTCTAAGAGGGGCGGTCATCTAGTCTGGCATTTGTTTTGCTTTATTTTGTAATTGTCAAGTTATAACTGATTCTTTTTAAACCTGTGATAGAATATTCCAGAACAATGCTTGTAAACCTTTAATGTGCATATGAGTCACCTGGGGGTATTGTTAAAAGGCAGAATATCTTTCAGTACTTCTGGTTGGGGCTAAGATGCCACATTTCTAACAAGCTATATGTGACTCTGTATGTGTGTGTGTGTGTGTGTGTGTGTGTGTGTGTGTATAATACATACATATATGCTGGTGGGCCGTGGACACATTTAGAATGACAAGGTTTCAGAATGTCAAAGCTGGAAAGCTTTTTAAAGGTCATTTAGTCCAAGCCTTTATTTCACGAATGATGAAAGTGAGACCTGGAGACTCCAGAGCAGTCATGGAGAGAGTATAGTGACCAGATGTCCTTGCCCTGCCCAGGCCCCTCTCCCTTCCTCACTCTGGCCTAACTGCACAATCTTTGGAAAATCACATAGTGTTGGTGGGCCTTGGATTTCTTTTTTTAGAAGCAAGTGGCTGTGGTCCCTGTGAATTCTGTTGCAGCCGGAGCTGACATTCACTCCATGCCTCTGTCATTTGGATGCTGATGGTCACCTCTGCTCGTAACTCTTTTCCTGTTGCCTGCTGTCTCTAGGGAATGAATCTGGGGAAGGTAGGAAGCAGGGCTGAGTGGTTAGGAGATGGCTGGGGACTGGTGATGGTGTACTGGCAGGATAAACAGGTGCCATTTTCATTTGGTGAGCACCCCTCTTTGAGATGGGCTCAAACCTTGGTCACAAATGAATCATGGCACCTATCAAACTGGCTCAGGACCTCTACTGCTGGGAGGAGATGCACAGAGCATAAGGTGAACTGTATTCCTCACTGCGGAGACACAGGCAACAGAGCAAAAGCAGCATGCTGCGGCAGTGAGCACATCCCCTGCCCCTCCACCTGGAGTGAAGGTTCTCTTAGAATCCCAGGGACCGCACTTCCATTAATATTGCATTGGAGGGCAGCAAGGAGAGGGAAAGAAAGAAGAGAGAGGGAACCTGTGCCTTCAGTCACTTGAACCTCTTCATTATTCATTTGCTGTAATGTCTTCCCTGGCATCTCGTGCTTTTAGATCATTGTGATAACTAATCGCTATGGTTAGCTTTGGTTAGCTTTGGACATCCCTCTGGGAATTCCTCAGGCATTTCTCACAACTCATTTGAAAATAATGATTATACCTCTTCTCATAGGATGGTTATTATTGCTAGTTTCCCCTTTCTCTTGTTTGCATTCTTAACACTTCCTCTTTGCATTCAATAGTAGCATACAGTGAAACCATTTTTAAAACTTGAGGGAAAAAAAATCAATACCCAAGCAATAAAAACCCATTGTTTTTCGCCGGATTTTTCTTTGAGGATTTTTGCAGACATCAGACAATAAATCTCCTCTGTAGCCCTTTAAATTATTAAGGAGAGTGGTCCTTTTCATCCCGTTTTGAATAATCCTAAAATGGAAAGGCAGCAATCTAGTGTTGGCCTGTATTCACTCTTGCGGATTGGTGGGGAGTGGACCCACACGAAGAGTAGAACCAGGTTATCTGGTTGAGATCCAGATACCTTGGGATTCTTAATGCCAGTGAGGTTGCTCCCACTAGTATATCAGGCAGGACTCCAGGGGTGGGAGACAGTGTTCTCTAACCAGATCAGAGCTGTAAGCGCTGATTAGACCTGTGAGATGGAGCAGGAGTGGATAATAAGGTGGAGAGGCCAGTTAGGCGCTGCTGCTCTCCCGGGCCCACGTTTCAGAAGCAGGAAGGCACTCAGTGAAATGAAAATGTAACCCATTTAGCGTTGATGAAATGACATTCTTATGTTTGCAATCCATTACTAATCTGTGGCTCTCTGTGCTACTGGGAAGCACAGAAGCCAGCTATGTACATGGAATGATGAATTTTGTAGATGTTAGTGTAATAGATTGGGATCTAGATAGATGGTGAATCTAGAGATCGGCGCCCTCATTTCTGCTGCTTTCGATAAATGCTTTCAACACACGTAGCCTGGGCAACTCCTTTGGGCACAGCACAGTGTCAGGCACAGATGATTTTCTCTCCCTAGCCCCTGGTACGTAGTAGGTACTCAGGATAAGTTTGTTGAATGACTCAATGTGTATGAATGAATTAATGTATAAACAAAGGCAAGTGAGATCTGTTCCCTACTCTCATCAGCTTTCAGAAACCTGTCTTCTATAGCAGATTAGCATGTCTGTGTCTCATTTTGTCCACCTCAAAAATAACCTAGACCTTTATAGGGCTAACCTGTGAACTCATCCGTTCCCATCCTTTAGGTAAGTAGAAATACTTGCCTGCAAGTTATTGTTAGTTAAGTCTTTGCATTAGCTGGACTCTAAGTAGAAGGATGGCTTTCATTTTTGTTCTCATGGCATTCAATGTGCAAGTAATACTAATTGCAAGATATAGCCCCTGCCTGCCCCATCATCATGCTTTGACCATCTCTGTCTTTGCTTCACTCATCACCAGTTAGAAAGAAGAGAAAGGCAAAGATGAGGCCTTGGGGATTATAAGACATTCATAATTAAATCGCCCATGGGATTTTGTACCATGTGTTTTGTTAGGTAAAGGGGAATTGCTTCAGTCTCAAAAATAAACCTAGTATTTTGTGAGGTAACAGAATATGTGGAAAAGGAAGAGCTTGGGCTTTGTATCCAGAAGGATACTGTTTTGAATTTTATCTTTGGGTGATTGCTACCCAGTTACTTAATTTCTCTGAGCCTAGGTTCTCTTTTGACTGTGGGGAAGTTTAGAAACAGTAAAGTACCTAGTGCATAAGTGTTAATTAGTAGCTCTTCTAATTCTGATTATTATTTAGGTCAGTTAAGGAATCTTTGCAGATACCTCAGTTGTACAAGTGAGGTGATAGGTGTGATAAAAACAAAATCCAACAGGATGGGTACGTATGTTCCTGACTCCAGGATATTAGGGCTACTTTAAAAGCTGTCTTTAAAAGTGTATTGTGGATCAGTTGTCCTTTATGACCTGACCTGGAAGGTTTTATTTTTCCTGGAGCATCTGACAGCAAGCCAGGTACACAGAGAGGAAGAATATCAAGAATGAAGCACCTCCTTACCCTTTTTACCCTTTTCTCACTCTGGATATGAATATCCATTAACACCTTTAATGCTCCTTGGGATCTGCATATGCAAATACATGTAAGTCCAGGTCTTCAATGAACAGCTCTGTTGGTGTTTTAGCAATTTACACCTGTTAAACACAGTTAGTTAAGCAAGCACTAGAACATATACCAAGGCAGGGGAGTTGGCAGAGAGGAATTATATTGCCTGTGTTTTTCCATCAGGGCCTTTGGAGACCAGACACCCAGCTGTCCCCCAGCTTGGACTTGAGCCTTGGCAGGATTCTAGATTATTGCTTCCACACAGTCATCTTCCTGGGGACAAGGACTGTTTTGCTTATATACTCTTCAGTCATTATTGCTATTGATTCTAGATATAGTTCCAGACCACTGTTTTGGATGTTCTGTTGAAAGTACCATCTTAATGTGAAGAACTGAGCCCCTGAACTTCTCTTGGGATGAGTGGATTTAGGAGATGTTGGAGTCAGGAGGAGGCATGCTGGACTTTAGCCCCTGAATCACAAAGCCATCAGAAGGAAGCCACAGGCTGGAGAAGGCAGCCTGTCACCATGCCTCTTTGGTGACTTCATTTGCTCCTGACCCATTTCTATTTGGTGATTACTAAGTCCAAATGGAAGATAGTAATAGGTAACCCAGAAGGTGAGTCTTCTTAGCCGATATAAGAATCACATTTCCTCCTCAGGAGAAAAGTACTTGAGTAGATTGCATTTATCTTTGTTTGCATGGTTTTAGAAGTGCAATACTTCCCCCCCCCCCCTTCAATTATAAGGGTAACATATGTTCACAGTATTTGTGTCAGAAAAAATAGGAAAAGATAAAGGAGAGAAAAAAGTTACTTTACTTACCCCAACCAGAGGTAACCCTATTGATGTGTATGTGTTTTTCCTTCTTTTTAAGCATAGTTTCTACCTACTTGAAATACTGTTGTATGTCAGTTAAAATCTTGAGTTTTCTCTCAGATTTTTAATATATACAAATATCCATATTAACCAAATCTGAAAACATTAATTTTTCTAAACTCTGGTCAGGCAGCGGATGGGTGTAGAGGTTCACTATTAAATTCTCAGTGTCTAGCAAATAAATATTTGTTGAACAAAATGAATGTGATATTCTAACATATGGGTGTTCAGTATCCTACTTAATAATACTGGCATTTCCAATTTGTTTACTTTTATAGATAATGCTGCAGCAAACATCTTTGGCAGAATAAAATTCTTTTGTTTTTGGTTATTTTGTTAAGGTAGATTCCCAGAAGTATAATTACACACTCAGTCAAAGAGGTATGAGCGTTTTTAAAGTTCTTGGAACACATTACCAAATTGCTTTCCAGAACAGTTGTGTTAATTTATATTTCCAAGATAACTGAGAAGCCCATTTCATTGTACCCTCAGCAGAAAGCGAGCTCACATAGTCTATTACGGGCCACTTGGGCGGCTCCATCCTTCTTGGACGACAGACAAGAGCAACTTCTGGTGAATTGAGGGGAAGCTGTGTTTTAATTGAATCTGAAGACTGAAATGTGTTATGGACTTTAATTAAAAAATGCAGTAAGTGACAACTGGGGCTCAGAGTAGAGAAAAAAACGTTTTAGGGAAACTGAAATGAAAAGCTTTCTCCTGCTCGGGGGACCTAATAGCCAACTCCTACAAGCCTCAGAGCGGAGCCTCCATGCTGAGGAGCTCACAGTAACCTTGTCTGCCTTCACCACTCAGTGTCAAACATTTTAAAGTGGACCAGGCTCACGCCAAACTCTCTGGCTGACACTAATCCCTGATTTCATTACCCTCGACAGTGTGTGATGGGCCTTAACGAGCCAGGGTCCCTAATGAGCTGCATCTTGGGTTTTAGAGCATTATCTGGAGGGAGTGGTTCTCACCCAGGCTAACTCTGGCGGGTGCAGAAAACCAGCTCCCAGCTCAGGGACCTCAGTGCAAGTGACAGGGCAGCATCTAGTGACTTTAGAAGCAAGTGGGGATGTGACACATGATCTTTTCCCGGCCCTGAATTATTACAAAGTAGGAACTTCAGGGATAGTTTGAAGAGTGTCGACGTTATGTGGGTGCCATTGTCACCTTCCCTTCCACACAATCATCTTCCTGGGGACAAGGACTATTTTGCTTATATGCTCTTCATTAAAAATGTTCTTATAAGCATACCATAAGGCTGGGGAATAGCCCAGCCTTATAACCAGGGTTAAATAGGCCATCTCGTCCAGCACTACAGGAGTTACCCCTGGTCTTCTTTGCTGCCTGAAACAAGGTTACTGATTTTTTTGTTTTGTTTTTTTCAATAGTTTATTTCGGTATCATTAATCTACAATGAAATGTGCAATATTATGGTTATTAAACTACCCCCTTCATCCGGTCCCCCCCACCAACCCCATTACAGTCACTGTCCTTCAGCACAGTGAGATGCTATAGAGTCACTACTTGTCTTCTCTGAGTTGTACAGCCCTCCCCGTGCCCCCCTAACATTACATCTGCTAATCGTAATGCCCCTTGTTCCCCCTTGTCCCTCCCTTCCCACCCATCCTCCCCAGTCCCTTTCCCTTTGGTAACTATTAGTCTGTTCTTGGGTTCTGTGAGTCTGCTGCTGTTTTGTTCCTTCAGTATTTTTTCTTTGTTTTATACTCCACATATGAGTGAAATCATTTGATACTTGTCTTTTTCGGCTTGGCTTATTTCACTGAGCATAATACCCTCTAGCTCCATCCATGTTGTTGCAAATGGTAGGATTTGTTTTCTTCTTATGGCTGCATAATATTCCATTGTGTATATGTACTACATCTTCTTTATCCATTCATCTACTGATGGACACTTAGGTTGCTTCCATTTCTTGGCTATTGTAAATAGTGCTGTAATAAACATAGGGGTGCATCTGTCTTTTTCAAACTGGGCTGCTGCATTCTTAGGGTAAATTCCTAGGAGTGGAATTCCTGGGTCAAATGGTATTTCTATTTTGAGTTTTTTGAGGAACCTCCATACTGCTTTCACAATGGTTGAACTAATTTGCAGTCCCACCAGCAGTGTAGGAGGGTTCCCTTTTCTCCACATCCTCGCCAACATTTGCTGTTGTTTGTGTTTTGGATGTTGGCCATCCTCACTGGTGTGAGGTGATATCTCATTGTGGTTTTAATCTGCATTTCTCTGATGATTAGCGATGTGGAGCATCTTTTCATGTGCCTGTTGGCCATCTGAATTTCTTCTTTGGAGAAGTGTCTATTCATGTCCTCTGCCCATTTCTAATTGGATTATTTGCTTTCTGTTTGTTAAGGTGCATGAGTTCTTTATATATTTGGATGTCAACCCTTTATCAGATACGTTTTTTATGAATATATTCTCCCATACTGTAGGAGGTCTTTTTGTTCTACTGATGGTGTCCTTTGCTGTACAGAAGCTTTTCAGCTTGATATAGTCCCACTTGTTCATTTTGCTTTTGTTTCCCTTGCCCGGGGAGATATGTTCATGAAGAAGTTGCTCATGTTTATGTCCAAGAGATTTTTGCCTATGTTTTTTTCTAAGAGTTTTATGGTTTCATGACTTACATTCAAGTCTTTGATCCACCTTGAGTTTACCTTTGTGTAGGGGCTAGACAGTAGTCCAGTTTCATTCTCTTACATGTAGCTGTCCAGTTTTTCCAACACCAGCTGCTGAAGAGGCTGCCATCTCCCCATTGTATATCCAAGGCACTTTTATCAAATATTAATTGACTGTATATGTTTGGGTTAATGTTTGGATTTTCTATTCTGTCCCACTGGTCTGTGGGTCTGTTTTTGTGCCAATACCAAATTGTCTTGATTACTGTGGCTTTGTAGTAGAGCTTGAAGTCAGGGAGTGTAATTCCCCCTGTTTTATTCCTCCTTCTCAGGATTACTTTGGCTATTCGGGGTCTTTTGTGGTTCCATATGAATTTTACAATTATTTGTTCCAGTTCATTGAAGAAAGCTGTTGGTAGTTTGATAGAGATTGCATTGAATCTGTAGATTGCTTTAGGTAGTATAGCCATTTTGACAATATTTATTCTTCCTAGCCAAGAGCATGGGATGAATTTCCATTTGTTAGTGTCCTCTTTAATTTCTTAGGAGTGTCTTGTAGTTTTCAGAGTACAGGTCTTTCACTTCCTTCGTTAGGTTTATTCTTAGGTATTTTATTCTTTTTGATGCAATTGTGAATGGAATTGTTTTTCTGATTTCTCTTTCTGTTAGTTCATTGTTAGTGTATAGGAAAGCAACAGATTTCTGTGTGTTAATTTTGTATCCTGCAACTTTGCTGAATTCAGATATTAGTTCTAGTAGTTTTGGAGTGGAGTCTTTAGGGTTTTTTATGTACGGTATCATGTCATCTGCAAATAGTGACAATTTGACTTCTTCTTTACCAATCTGGATGCCTTGTATGTCTTTGTTTTGTCTGATTGCTGTGGCTAGGGCCTCCAGTACTATGTTGAATAACAGTGGAGAGAGTGGGCATCCCTGTCTTGTTCCCGATCTTAGATGAAAAGCTTTCAGCTTCTCACTGTTAAGTATGATGTTAGCTGTGGGTTTGTCATATATAGCCTTTATGATGTTGAGGTACTTGCCTCTATACCCATTTTGTTGAGAGTTTTAATCATGAATGGATGCTGTATTTTGTCAAATGCTTTTTCAGCATCTATGGAGATGATCATGTGGTTTTTGTTCTTCGTTTTGTTGATGTGGTGGATGATGTTGATGGATTTTCGAATGTTGTACCATCCTTGCATCCTGGGATGAATCCCACTTGATCATGGTGTATGATCCTCTTGATGTATTTTTGAATTCGATTTGCTAATATTTTGTTGAGTATTTTTGCATCTACGTTCATCAGGGATATTGGTCTGTAATTTTCTTTTTTGGTGAAGTCTTTGCCAGGTTTTGGTATTAGAGTGATGCTGGCTTCATAGAATGAGTTTGGAAGTATTCCCTCCTCTTCTTTTTTTTGGAAAACTTTAAGGAGAATCGGTGTTATTTCTTCTCTATATGTCTGGTAGAATTCAGAGGTGAATCCATCAGGCCCAGGGGTTTTGTTCTTGGGTAGTTTTTTGATTACCAATTCGATTTCGTCACTGGTGATTGGTCTGTTTAGTTTTTCTGTTTCTTGCTTGGTCAGTTTTGGAAGGCTGTATTTTTCTAAGAAGTTGTCCATTTCTTCTATGTTTTCCAGCTTCTTAGCATATAGATTCTCATAATATTCTCTTATGATTCTTTGTATTTCTGTGGGGTCCGTCGTGATTTTTCCTTTCTCATTTCTGATTGTGTTTATGTGTGTAGATTCTCTTTTTCTCTTAATGAGTCTGGCTAGGGGTTTATCTATTTTGTTTATTTTTTCAAAGAAACAGCTCTTGGTTTTATTGATTTTTTTCTATTGTTTTATTCTTCTCAATTTTATTTATTTCTTCTCTGATCTTTATTATGTCCCTCCTTCTGGTGACTTTGGGCCTCATTTATTCTTCTTTTTCCAATTTCAGTAATTGTGTCTTTAGACTATTTATTTGGGAATGTTCTTCCTTCTTTAAATAGGCCTGGATTGCAATATACTTTCCTCTTAGAACTGCCTTTTCTGCGTCCCACAGAAGTTGTGGCTTTGTGTTGTTGTTGTCATTAGTCTCCATATATTCTTTGATTTCTGTTTTGATTTGGTCGTTAACCCATTGATTAGTTAGGAGAGTGTTGTTAAGTCTCCATGTATTTGTGAGCCTTTTTGATTTCTTTCTAAAATTTAATTCTAGTTTTATACCTTGGTGATCTGAGAAGTTGGTTGGTAGGATTTCAATATTTTTGAAATTACTGAGGTTCTTTTTGTGGCCTAGTATGTGGTCTATTCTGGAAAATGTTCCATGTGCACTTGAGAAGAATGTGTATCCTGTT
>JAVSCE010015089.1:0-112596 GCA_032199065.1 Smutsia gigantea | reverse complement strand
TTTATATAAAGATATTTTATTACTGTAAGATGTGAATTGTTATTATTCAGTCTTTCCTGAAACTTGTTCAACCCTGGGAAAATCTGCTTCGTACTTCTTTTTGAGATTGCTTAAATATGTTCGTAAACTCGCTGGATCCAATTGAGAATTTCGAGCAATTTGAACAAGCCTGGTAGCTAGATGGTACACAGCTCTCTGTCTTTCCATCTCAGGGGTACTCCTTTGGTTTTGCTGTTATTAAAAAAATATAGATAAAAATTAAAATTAAAATACGATGACTATGATTTTTATTTTTAAATTGTGGCAATTTTCTAGCTGCTTTCACAGAAATATAGAACTCAAAGGTTAATTAATTCCTTTGGATAAATCAATTCCATCCAACTAGCAAAGAATACAAGAAAAAAATAAAGAGATTATTGTGAAGAATAAAATTTCTCATGAGCATTTACTACTTCATAACAGATTCTTAATATCCTTGAAAATAGGTCAAATTTCTCAACACAATACCAAAGAATAATAGAAAATCCACCAGAGTTAAACTCTACAAACAGTTTCTCAAAAAGATATGGGAAAACAGCCCTGCTCATTGCTATGGAGTATTCACAAATTTAAATGTCACCCAAGAGCACTACTCTGTTTTCTCCTACTTTAATTCCCTAACAGAAAAATTGGTGGACAGAACAGGTCATCAATAAAGTGCTTGTCCCTCAAGAGAGTTCATATATAGAAATTGCTAGAGCCTAAGAAAAAACACAGCCCGGAGGGTAATTTACATGTTTAAAATAAGCAACATAAATAGCTACTTGAAATTATGCCTTAATTCTTAATAAACCATATGTATTTTTTAGTATTACTTATTATTTATTAATCATTAATATACAATATTATGTTGGTTCAAATGTACATCACAGTAGTTCATCAGTCCCCATGATCAACTTATATCATGATTGTAAATTATTGTGTCCCTTTATCCCCCTCCTCCTTCCTCACTGCACTAGTCCCAAGCCCTCTCCCTTGGTAACCACTTAATAAACTATATATATATATTTTTTTTTAATAGTTTATTTTGGTATCATTAATCTACAATTACATGTGCAATATTATGGTGATTAAACTACCCCCTTCATCAGGTGCCCCACCAACCCCATTACAGTCACTGTCCAGGCGTAGTGAGATGCTATGGAGTCACTACTTGTCTTCTCTGCCTGAGTTGTACAGCCCTCCCCTCGTGTCCCCCAACATTACATCTGCTAATCAATGCCCCTTTTTCCCCCTTGTCCTCCTTCCCACCATCCTCCCCAGTCCTTTCCCTTTGGTAACTATTAGTCCATTCTTGGGTTCTGTGTGTCTGCTGCTGTTTTGTTCCTTCAGTTTTTCTTTGTTCTTATACACCACATATGAGTGAAATCATTTGATACTTGTCTTTTTCGGCTTGGCTTATTTCACTGAGCATAATACTCTCTAGCTCCACCCATGTTTAATAAACTATATTTAAAGATACCCAAGAAATAATTTTAAGACAGGGATCTTCTAATACTTTGGAAGGCCTTTAGATATTCAGTTCTTGAATAGTACTTCAGGGTTGGCAGTACAACTGCAGAATTCTCCATTGACCTCCACCTGAGCTAGATAGGGGATTCAACACTTTCAACCTTAACTGTTTATGGAAAGTCACTGAGTTTCCCTTCACTAAGGGAAATACAATCCCTTCAACACTTTATCAATGGCAAGCAATTCCAGATATTTTTCTACTTTCACAATAGGAAAAATGAGTATGATTCTATTAAGTAGAATAAGATTATCATATATTCACCCATATTTGATACATTGATCAACTATCATTTTATATTTAAATAACATCCATTGAACATCTATTATTACCCATATTCCAGGCCCCATACCTTATATTTATGGCTATGGAGGATACAAAAATGTCTTCCTGACATGACAATGGAACTCAAGAAGCCCAGTCTAGTGGTGAAAATGACATGTTTACAAGCAACTGATGAAGGTAATTATGAAAAGTCCCATAAGACAGATGATGCAAATGCTGAGAAGAAAAAGAGCTCACTTCCACCTTGGTTTGAATAAAGCTTAAACAGGATGGAGTATTTGGAATGAACCTTGATGGATAAAAGAGCCTAGGAGGAAGCCATTCTGGACAGAGAAAAGAGAATAAAAACATTAGAAAGGATGGAAAGCAATGAGATCAATATGATGAACTGACAAGTAATTCAGTATGGCAGAAATATAGGTTATGTTTAAATTGACTAATGTTATGTAGGGTTGGAGTAAACAGTATGTAAGCTTGGTAAACACAGGGATATCATAAAGCGGCAATTAATAAACTTTAGTGTATTTAAGAATCAAATGCCTGAGCTGCAAGAGACCTTTGAAAACCTAGGATGGTACCCAGTATCTCACGTGAATCCTAAAGCTGTATTTTGAGAAATAATCATAGAAGACTTTTAACACTAGGCTAAAGAGTTTTACTTTTACTTGGGAAACAACTGAAAGTTTCTGAGCAGGAAAACATGGTAAGAGGTATGTATTAACAGACAATCTGGTAGAAGTATGTAGGATGGATAGGAAAAGAGAGAAAACCCTCTGTATAGTCCCTATAAGAGGTGATTAAGAAGAGAAATTCATAGATGACTGTGATGGAGACAGGGAGATTTGAAAACGAAGGGACAAGATTTTTCAAGAGATCATTAATTTTGGACCCATTGAAGACTGAAAACAAATTAAGATTTCAAGGAGAAATAGGAAGTAAATAGATTTAGAGTAAAAAATAAAGAAAATGGAAGCTGAGGAAAAGATGAGATCACCAAGAGTATAGAGTCTTAATTAAACAAAGAAACAAGGGTAAAACCTTAGGAATGATTCCAGTAAGTGGAATGATAAAAATCACTGGTAAAGAAAGAAAAGGAGTAATCAAAGAGGTCAGAGAATGAAAACACCCAGGAGAGGATAATTTTACAGTAACCAAGACAGGAAATAATTATGAAAATTGAAAGAAGGGTAGTGTCAAGTGCCCCAGGGAGACTAGGGACAATGAGAAGTGAAGAAAAAGGCCATAAGACTTTATCATTAGTTGGTACTTAAAAGGAAAATTTCAGTATATTGATGACAACAAGATCCAGTTTACAACAGGGAGCTGCAAGAAGCAAGTATAGACTACTCTTGATAGAAGTTGGCAGTAAAAAAAAGGAGATATATAGTTTTAAAAGTAAGATAAAAAAGGAGGATTTCTTGGGGAAAATCTAAGCATATTCATAGGAAAGAGAAAAAACAGTAAAAAAAAAACCATTAAGGATGCAAAGAGAAAAAAGGAAGCTAATGAAGAGGGAGGAGAAGTAGGTGAAAAACAAGAAATTCCAAAACAGAATTCTGAACGAGGAAAGGTTTAAAGCTTTTTTTTTTTAAAGATGACCAAGTCTCTCAAAAAGTACAGGAGGTGAATTTTATGTAGAAAGTGAGGAAATTAAGAGTTCAGAAAGAGTAGAAATGTATTGAGTTTCGGTAAAGAAATCATACAGATCAATAGAAGAAAAAAAGTTATCCAGTAAAATATCTAAAGTTACAATATATGAATTTGAGGTAGTTAAAATTAGACTGTCCTGAATATATTTTCAGCACCATTATTAGGAAAGTCAAAGCTAGATGACGTCTTAAGAACTAGGTAACTAGGTTTTTCACAAGTAGAGAACTGCCAAAATTATTGATGAAGAGATTCAAATGAAGTATTTAGATAAGTGAAGTCATAAAAGTTGTCAGAGCTCAAATGATGGGAGGAATGAGATAAAAATTGATGGCAGGTTAAGAAGTGAAAGACATAGGAAACTTACTACTAAAGAAAATTTCATATTGAATTTAGCTTAGTTTACTGAACATGCTGAATTCTTAAAATAAAAATTATTCCAAATTTTGAGTCAATAGTAGTGAGTTCTGTGTTGGACCCACTGCTTCCTAGCAAAACGCTTATTAACCTCTGTGAAATTCTGTTGGAAAAATGTGAATAAAAATAATACTTTATTATTTATCTTTTATTAGAATGACTTAACTGCTTCATGAACAGTTATGAGGCTTATAGTTAATGGATAGAAGAGTTTTGAAAACTATAAAAAGTGTGAAACTGTGGTGCATAGTGATTTTTATTTTTAATGCTTACTTTATATAGATTTATTTTCTCACCATAAAGTTAGTGTAGCTCTAAGTGTTATAGGAAATGAACTATTTAACTTTTGTCTCCTATCTTACTAATTGATTTGCTGGAAAAAGTTAAAATGACCAAACCAAAAAAGTTTTGAACAGTAAAAAGAACTTTATTTAGGAATTAGGTTTTTTATTTTAAATGTTTTATTATTAATATTATCATATATTTAGATCCAAGGCTATAATAAAAATGTACACTAAAAGCATTTTCTTGAATTTGAAAAACAATTCTTAATGCTACAAGTTTCTTACCAAAATTTGTCTGGTAATTTGAGTTGTGATTTTTTTGGCATCCAAGACAATAGATTGAGGGAGTGAAGACACCTCTGCAGCTTGTAATCCTACAATTATAAACAACGGGGCTTCAATATTGCTGGTATTGCTATATTTGTTTTAACTGGTATTAATCTTTTCTTTACAGATTTAAATTTCCCTTCTACAGGCATTTCAAACCACTTAACAATTCTCAAAATTAAGTTTTCTGACGTTCTGGATGACAACTTGCCAATTACAAGATTTAATTATTTGCCCAAGATTCATAAGACAAATTAAAATATCAATTACCTTTCAACATACCTCTGAGATAGCAGGAAAACATGATAGGGAAAAGAAAAGGAGTAATTAGAAAACTGAATAATAATAATAACACTGAAATTCCAACTACAAATATAGTTGGTTAATAGAAGGTCAAAGGATTATATGGGTTTTGTAGGGGAGGAGATTATCTGGGCATAACAATAACCCTACCAGCTGAATGTTCATCTATATAGCAGATCAATGAGAAGGATTTCTGAGAAGATATAATGGTAGGTCACTATTCTTCATGCAAATTCAAACTACCATCTATTATTCTCATGTTCTCAGAGCTGAATTTTATTGGTATAAGATAGGCTTTCTACTGCGTGCTAATAGTGTATTGTATTTATTGCTTTAGAGGCGATAAAAACAGTGCATTTACTGAGAAGTTACTAATTGCTAGGCACTATGTTAGGCCACTTCATATCTGATAATTCATTTAATCTTCCACATATGTATATGGAAAATTATCCCCATTTAATAGATGAAATTCAGACATACAAAGATTAAACATTTGATACAAATTAAGTTATGAACTGACTGCCCATTTAAAATAGCAAAACAATTTTTTTTTCACTCATAAGGGTCACATTCATAGCTAAAATAATTTTTGGAACCATATTGTATAGGTCAATCGAAAATGCTTGAATCTGAGATTTTTACACATCACATAATGATTTAGATAACAAATATCTAATCAAGTTTATATATATATATTTATATATACAGTTATATAATTTAAGACTTTAGATTTAATTCTCAAACTCCCTGAATCTGAAGAAAACAGAGGAATGAGCATTAATAAACTGAAAGAGTATATAATAAATAATGTTCAATTTATTACATAATTTGCAAATATAAACTATATTACATTTTTCTGGATAGAAGCTTATACTTCTTGGGCTTTCATGTGTTATAACACTACAGTTATTGGTTAATATAAGTTTAAAAATAAGCCTACTGTACATAAAATGTCAGTTTGACAGAAAATGGATTCTTAGAGCAGATAAGCACTAAAAGAATGAGTTTTTATTGAAACTCTTAGACAAAGTTTCCTAGGCAGGAAAATAAGAAAGTTTCTTAGATTGACAGCCAAGTAAAGGGGAGAGGAAAGTTTGTTTTAACAAGCATATGTAGTGTTCAAGATGTAATTTCCATATGCAATACCGTAATTTTTTTCTTCTGTGAGTCCCTTAGAAAGTTTGTAGGTATACAAGATTGCTTCTTTATTTCTTGTGGTGTTCTTTACATGTTGAACTTCAAAATGCATGTTTTCTACATTAGGATATAGGACATCTATATGGCATAGTTCCAGGAAATGTGTAGCAAACAGTGTATATGCCTAGAACATATAACAATGAAAATCAGTAGTTTCAAAATGAACAAGAAAAATTTTTGACATAATTTTCCAAGTAGCTTAGCAGAGATGTAGGAATGAAACTAGTAACTTTGAGGCTAAAATTATCAATTCATTTAAAAATGTTTTGAATATTCATATTCAATGAAATAAACATGTTTATTATGTTTACACATACATATGCATGTTACAGGAAAGAGAATAAACCCAAAAGTAAAAGCCCAAAAACAATCTGAAGATACTATAAAGATGAAGTTTACCAAAAACAAAGCTATTAACTAAGGTAATCATTTTTTATAACAGTAATCTACAAAGAAAATAACATTTTCCTCAACTTTTAAAAAACTTTACTTTAAAAATAGTTTTCTTCCATATAAGTAGTTTTTGGAAAGTGAAAGCAATGGATTGTCTTACATATTTGGAATTTCAAAGGTTTTTAGTTTTCAGATTTGCATTGTTTTTTGGCTAGGTACTTACAGAAAAAAACCCTGAGAATACTGATTATGACAGATTCTCAAACTTTAGTAACTCCCTAGGGAGCTTGTTAAAGATGCAAATTCTTGGTACCTATCCCCCCCAAATTCTCAATCAACAGTTGTAATGTGGAGCCCAAGGAAACTACATTTTCCATAAATATTTTAGGTGATGCATATAGTTCAAGTGACTTATGACCAGCATATGATTTCCAGTCCAGTTACTAAAACAGATAGAGATTTAAATAATTGGTTATATTATATTTTAAGATATTACCAGTGAGAAACTATAGATGTTTAGTAGAATATAGAATATTAAAATGTTAAGACATTAAAAAGAAACTATTTGGCAAATGGCTATGGACTATGGAAGGGGGGATGGACAAAGAAAGGAATAGCTTTATATATGACAGAAAAATGAAGATTTTTAACTATTTACTCGGAAAATAAAAAGGGGTATGTATAAAACAAAGCAAATTTATAAAGAATAGGAAAATATTTAGAAACCCAGTAAACATTTAGACATTAGGGACCATGTTCATAATAACAATGATATCCTCAAAACTTATTTTGATATCAAACCAATCTATTATAGTAAATTTGCAACCTCTATTTCAGGTTAATTGAATTTAACAAATAATTATTCAGGGCTCTATATTGCAAGGATTGTGCTAGGCACTAAAGATACTAGGTTAGAAAAATAACAACTTGAAGTTCCTTAAAAATAAGCATCAATAATTATATTTTTATTAAATTACTTATACCAGAAAAGGATATGGTTATGAACTGAACGTGTCCCCCCGAAATTCAAATATTGAAATCATACCCCTCAGTGTGAGACAGTATTAGCAGATGGGGTCTTTGAGAGGTGATTAGATCATTAGGGTAAAGCCCTCATGATTGGGATTAGTGCTCTTATAAAAGAGACCCCAGAGCTCCTTCGCCCTTTATGCCACATGAGGATACAACAAGTTGGCATTTTGTAACCTGGAAGAGGGCTCTGACAAGAACCCAACTATACTGGAACCTGACCTTGGAATTCCAGCTTCCAAAACTATGAGAAATACATTTCTGTTGTTTATAAACCACCCAGTCTATGGCACTGTTACAGCAGCCCAAACTGACTGGGACAGATATTCAAAAGTATTATTAAAAGCATTATTCTCAGCTATTACATAATATCTCAAAAATGAATGCTGTATTACTATTGTTCCACAAAACAGAAATAGGAGATACATAGATATAATATATACAGCATATATAATAATATATATCATATAATATAAAAAGAAATTTATTATGAAGAATTAGCTCATGCATTTATGGAAGCTGACAAATTTCAAGATCTACAGTCACCAAGCTAGCAAGAGACCCAGAAGATATGATGGTGTAGTTCCCATCTGAATGTTAGCAGGCTCAAGACTCAGAAAGGCCTCATGTTTCAGTTTGGGTCTGAAGGCAGCAAAGAACCAGTGTTCCAGCTTGAAGGCACAGGCAGGAAGAGTTTCCTCTTATTCCTGGGAGAGTAGGCCTTTTTGTTCTGTTTATACCTTCAACTGATTGGATGGAACCCACCTATATTAGAGAGGGCAATTTGCTTTACCAGTCCACTAATTCAAATGTTAAACTCATCCAGAAATACCTTCACAGTCACATCCAGAATAATGTCTGACCATATGTCTGGGTACTCTGTGACCCAGTCAAGTTGACACATCAAATTAACCATCACAAGTTCAACTCTTGTCAAGTTGGTACCCATACACATCTCTGAAAAACATACTTTAATCTCCAAATAAAGACAACAAGGTCATAATTCCACCTAATATGTCACAACTATCCTGCATATAATTGAGAACATATTAATACCATTCCCCAAAGGGGATGTAAAGTCCTTGAGTGATGTTTACTCTTTTCCTTACTATCTCATAATTTAAATTCTATAAAATTAACAATACTTAAGCACACTATGATATAAAGTTAGTGTACCTTATGTCATATAAGGAAATAAAAGAGAGAAGAAAAAGATACACATCCACACATATTCATAACAAAATAAGGAAGAAATATTCATTACTCATGACAACTATAATCGTCATCTGTAACTGGTTACACGCTCACAGCTGGTATTTAGAACTACCTTCTACTATGCATTTCATATTCCCTTTGCCTGCAACAAGCACCTCAGCTGCTCATAATTCTTTACTCAGTGGAGTGGCCCAAACCTTCATTCCTAAAGGGTCTGGGCCATCAGTAGTTATGCCTGGATTAGCTTACTATAATTTCCAGTTGGTCTTAGTCAGAAGGCATGGTAATATTAAGAGACACTCTAAGGGATCTCCTGTATTCCAGACATAGTCTTCCTTAACACCATTGTGGAGTAGTAGCCCAGTTTCCCCTTAGTAGTCCAGATCAATCACCACAGCCAGCACATTAACTCCTGTTTTTGCCTGTTGATTCAGAGGTATGAGCAGGTCAAGTGGCCAGGAAGCAGTCTTAACTTCCAGTTAAATGGAATCATTGTTATATCTCTTGATGGAAGCCTTCTCCCTTTGGAACTAAGATCTTGAGGCCAGCAGAGCATAAAGTCAAGTGGAAAGGAAGAAAAAATTTTGCAAGTGGGTCACTAGCAGTAATAGGGAGTGGTGCTACTCCCACTTCCACTTCCTGGTTCCTAGACCCATGAATCCAGGCTATAGGAGGAATAGCACCATATATTAGACACTGACTCAGAGTATATATAGGTTTTTAGAGAACCTTGCCCCAGCCCTGCAAGATACTGCCACCTAGCTGGTGCTGTAACCAAGTATTCAATAGGCCATTCCACTGTTCTAACAAGCCAGCTGCTTCAAGATGGTGGGGAACATGGTAAAGCTAGTGAATTCCATGAGAATGCAGCCATTAGTACACTTACTTTGCTATGAAGTGAGTTCCTTGATCAGAAGCAATTCTCTGTATAATACCACAATTGTGGATAAATAATTCTGTTAAGTTCATGGGTGGTAATTATGACAGAAACAGTACAGGCAGGGAAAGAAAATCTGTATACAGAGTAAGTAGCTGGTCCAGTAAGAACAAACTGCTATCCCTTTCAAGTGGTCCAATATAATCAACCTGTCAGCTGATAAACTCAGGGAATGGTGCCACTGGACGTTCAGTGTTGGTCTGTGCTGCTGGCAGATTGGGCATTCAGCAGTGGCTGTAGCCAGGTCAGCCATGGTGAGTGGAAATCTATGTTGTTGAGCACACGTATAACCTCCACTCATGTCACCACAGCCATTTGTTCATGGATCCAGTGGATGATAATAGGGGTGGCCAGGGAAACAGGCTGACTGGTATCCACAGAACAGGTCATCCTATCTACTTGTTTATTAAAATCCTCCTCTGCTGAGGCCACCCTTCATTGAATACTTACATGGAATACAAGTATGTTCATATTGTTGCCCTTTCAGAGAGTTTTATCCACATATCTCTTCCCCAAATTTCTTTGTCACCAATTTTCCAGTCATGTTCCTTCCAAGTCCCAGCCAGACTGTTGGCCACAGCCCATATAATTGCACATCTGGTCATTTCCCCTTTCAAGCAAGATGAACAACTAGGTACTCTGTCTGAAGTTCTGCCCACTCAGACGATTTTCCTTCATCACTGTCCTTCAGGGACATCCCTGAAAGGGGCTGTAGTGCTGCAACTGTCCACTTTGTAGTGGTGCCTGAATATTGTGCAAAACCATCTGTATATCAGACAAGTCTTCTCTTCCTCTATCAGCTGATCATAAGGGACTCTTTATGAGACCACGGATGAAGCAGAGAGAAAGCAGCACAGCAGGAGTGAGGACCATGAGCATTCATGTCATTTCTTCACATAACTTTCTTGTGCCTTCAGGGCCTGCTAGAACCCAATCATGTATACAGTACTTCCACTTGAGGATGGAGTGCTGCTGTGCACAGGACACCCAACTTCACAGTGGATCAGATAACACCCAGCTTATGATGGGTAGCTCAGGTCACATAACAACTTAGTGACCCATAGTTAATTGTTTGGCTTTACTAAGGCTGAGTATCAGGACAAAAGCTGTTTCTCAAAAGGTGAGTAGTTATCCTCAGAGAATGGAAGGGCTTTGCTCCAAAATCCTAATGGCCTGTGCTACAATTCACCTATGGAGGCCTGTCAAAGGTTCCAAATAGCATCTCTATCTGCCACTAACATTTCAAGCACTATCAGATCTGTATGATCATATGGCCTAAGTAGCAAAGCAGCTTGTATGGCTGAACATGTTACAGAGACTTTTGTTCTGGGTCCCACACAAAACTAGCAGTTTTCAGGTCACTTGAAAAGCTTGAGAACCAAGAGAGCCAATGGTATTTATAGCTCCACTCTGAATGCTTGTAGCTCAAGATCAGAAAGAGCTGATGTTTCAGTTGGAGTATGAAGGCAGGAAAAAAACTGATGGTCCAGATTGAAGGAAGGCAGACAGGAAGAGTTTCCTTTTAATCTCAGGACCCTTTTCATTCTATTCAGGCCTTCAATTGGGCCCCCAACACAAAACTGATTGGCAGGGCCCAGCCACATTAGGGAGGGCAATTTGCTTTAGTCAGCATACCAATTAAAATACTAATCTTACCAAGAAACACCCTCACAGATACACCCGAAATAATATTTGACTAAATATCTGGGTACTCCACAGCCCAGTCAAATTAACCATCACAGATATTAATTAGCTTTTAATCCTATTAAGTAATACATGCATCTTATTTATATGAAGAATTCTAATCAACTGTCATAGATTCAGTATTACAAAGACTAATGTTATCTCTTAACATTACTTTTGATTCATTACACCTTTAAGAATAAAATGAGATTCTATATAGTAAATCATATGGTCTCTCATTTAAGGTAAAGAACTTCATATTAAAGATATTTTTAGGTACTTTAAATATGGAAAATATCTTTAACTTTCTTCATATCTGTATATATTTTGAGTGATCATCAAAAAATATATTTTACAAATTAGCTTAATAATAGTGCAAAAATTATAGTTTATTTTTACATAGTTGATTTGTGAAAAACTTTTATTTATAGGAACAAACTCTTAGATAAGTAAAATACATTTCCCATAAAGTGACCTCAGATGCCTAGTGTTTTACTTTATGTTGTGATATCATCAGTGTTATTGCACATGGAGACAATTATTGAAATGCTTTCCATGTTCTATTTGAATTAAGGCCAAGTGACTAGTTTTGATATTATTTGTATCTCTTGATTTTCTCCATTCCTTTACATTTTAACTATCATACTAACAGTTCCTGCTTCCAACAGAAATGAAGTAACACAAATATAAATGCCATGGTATGTTTTTATTACCTAAAATTGTTTAAAGAGCTATTTGTAGGTGCCTGTAAAATCCATTCATGATAAATACATAAATATATCATATAAGAACTCAAAATTAATAAACTTAGAAGAAATGGAGAATACCTTTAAGCTCAGCAGATATTCACAAACAGCATAACAAATGCCAATACCTTCTTCTGTATTAGTACCTCTGCCAAGTTCATCAATCAATATGAGTGATTTGTCATTAGCATTATGTAGAATATAAGCAATCTGAAAAATATAATATTAGTCATTGTAACCAAACAGCTGTCACTCTCATAGAAAAAAATGAGGAAAAATCCAGTCTCTTTATTAGTTCATCTGAAATATATTTTATAGGGAAATCTTACGGAGCAGAAACACATTGCTTTTCTTTCTAAAAATCTCATGACTAGTAATTCCAACAGAACAGCTGATGTTTATACAAATAGACATATGTATATGTGTATGAAACAGAGAAATAATTTTATCTAAAATACTGATATTTTAGATACAGTGAAACAAAAGAAAGCAATGAGTTAAGTGGTTTTAAATGAAGCACAAAGGTAGTTATTTTCTTCTCCACAAATCACTAATCAATTGTTGTCATAAAATAATCAAAACAATCTCTCAAATTTATTTTAGTATCTTTATATCTAGTAAAGATGGAAAGCAAAAATTTAGGGTAAAGTATGCAAGTCCACTGATTCCTGGTTAAACAAATAAATTTAAATTTATGCCCAAAAAAGACCAAGACTTTAATAGACAAAAATGCTCATTTTCCACTGAAGGTTATTAACCTCTTTCTCAAAAAATAGAATTCTACTCTTACTATGCCAAGACACATTAGCAACCTTCATGGCCATTTCACCTTCTTATGGTACTGAGCTTCTTGAGAGCTAGAATCATTTAAAAATGCACCTCACATACCTATTATATTGCTATATTCTCCCAAAGATATTCAATATACACTAAATAATTATACAAATGTCATATACTGTAAAGTAAATGATAGCTTTATTCTCTCCCTATCTACAGAAAATTATCCAACTCTATAGTGATCAAGTAAATTCCTACCTACTTAACGATAGCCCAAGAGCCATACTGAATTCCTTCAGCCCTTCAAACCTACTTGACATTTGCTCAGATCAGAAAACGGGGATGATACACTTTGCTACTGGAAGTTAAAATTTGAGAGCAGCACAGAAGAAGACTATCTTTAAAAGCCTTCTAACGTATTGGTATTTTTACTTTAAAGTCAAGCCTAACAGGAACAACAGATGCTATGCAAAATGGTCCTGAACAGGTCATCATTTTCTGAAAAGTCTTTCATATATTCCATACAAAAACATGAAAGCATATTTTTATCACTCAATAACACTAGCTTTTTCTTTAAAACTGCACTTTTCAATAAAACATTCACTTCTATTTCTAAGTAGAAATTGGGAAGCTGTCTTTGACTGCCCTCTGGCTCCTGCAGAAGAATATAAGCACATCCACATGTTTTAGCATAAGAATACTTTCTTATAGGATAATTGACCATTAGTGGGAAAATTTAATAAGTATTTAATATAAGAAAAGTTTAGCGTGGGTACCTCTTTCATTTCCTTCATAAATGTTGATGAATTTGTTTCAATATCATCATCAGTACTGATTCTTGTAAAAATCTGTTCAGTGATTCTAAAGGAAGAATATTCTGCTGGTACATATGATCCTGTAAAATATAAGGTCAAAGTAAATTGAAATGCTCTTATATATGTTTTACTTTCTACCAACTCAGATTATTTACTAGCCTAAGGATTATGTGGTAGAAAGATCAGTACAGTAAGATGACATGGCCCCAGCTTTGGCAGTTACTGTAACCTTGCATGGTACTTAAACACTACCAATATCATCTGTCTCATACATAAAATGGAAATACTTGTCCTACTTATTGAACAAAGTTATTTGGAAGTTCAAATAAGACAGTATAAATTCAAGTATATTAGAAATTCTTATAAACTTGATAAAAACTTTAAATAATATGGATGATAAAGAACATTTCAAATATGAAAATTTGAAAGAAATGCTTCTGAAGGACAAATTAACAAAATTATAATAGAAAGATATACTAGGAAATATATTAGAAATGTACAGAAATATGCAGAATCAAAATGAAAGCAAAACCTATAATTTCTTTTAAAAGGTGAATTTTCATCCATGAGTGTTTCTGCCTGAGAAGTTGTCATGTTCACCTTTTGAAAACAAATCAATCCCATTAATGCATCTACCTCTATATGGAATGGGATATAAAAGGCATTCCAAAATCATAAGAAGATAAAACTACACACATAGCTGAATGGGCAAAGTATCAAGTATACAGAACTCTGTAAAACCAAATGGTGAAATAATGGGAGTGAAGAAGCAAAGCCCAATAGTTCCAGGATTTAAAGCAAAGGTAACAACGATGAAGAATAGGATCTACCTCTGAAGAATTAGGACGAGCAGGAAAAGAAAGCAAAAGTCAGGCTAATACTAATAAAAATAAATGTAATAAGAACAACAATAACAATTACAATGATCACACCTCAGAGAGCAAATCTCCTAAATACAACCTTCTTATAGGATTTCCAGAAGGATTAAATGGGAAATAAATGCAAAATTACAAAGTAGAGAATACAGCATATTATATGTTTGTATTTTTTCTTCTTTGTATGTTTTTATTTACCTCCACCAACAAGGCTCTTAACATTTCTTATCTAAATTATTTCAGAAGCCCCCTGTCTGGTGTTCTGCTTCTAGTTTGGCTCTCATCTAACCATGCATCAGCTAGAATGATCTATCTAAAAGTCAAATCCAATCATGCCATTCTCTTGCTTAAATTCAATAGTTTCCTAAAGACTTATGGGTAAAGTTCAATCTTCTCAGTTAAGTACTGACGGCCCCTCATGACCTGACTCCTGCTCATCTCTCCAGCTTTATTATCTTGCCACTTTTCATAGTCCCTCTTTACTCTACAAAGGAAAGGAACTACAAAACCTCTGGACTAGCTGTAGTTCCTTGAGCACATTATACTGTTTGCTTCTGTGCTTTAGAACACATTCTTGCTTCTGACTGGAAAGGCTCCTTTCTCATACCCTTCCCTTAAGTCCACAGCAGTTTATATATATTATCTCACTTAATCTTTACAACTTAGAATTGGTACTATTAAAATTTTCATTTATGGATAAGAAAACTAAGGAGGTTAAGTAATTTGCTTTAATATCACACAGCTAGTAACTACACATATCAGATCCAGCTCCAAAGCCTATGTTCTTAACTTCCATGTCTTTCTACTATCTCCTTTATGATCAGATCACATGAGATAGTATATATACTTTTAGGTATTTCAGAGGCTTAAGATGGGCAGCAAAAGAGAAATAGAACAATTTTATTCAAACATTTAAAGGGCTATTATCAGGACAGACTAGATTATTCTGTGATGCAAATAAAGATAAAAAGTAGAACTAATAAAGTAGAAATCATAGAAAGTCAGATTTCAATTCAATATAATTAATGTTCTAATATTTAGAGATGCCCAACAGTTGCATAGCCTGTTTTTCAAAGGACAGAGCTCCTCATAACTATTCAAATAGATTATTATGTCACATTTGAATCAGTTTCTTATAAGTGTCCTTTTAATCCCAGTAAAACTATAAACCCAATGTAAAATATTTACACTTCATTCAGTAGTAAAGTGAAATTTGCATAGTATCACCAATATATTACTGCTATATTCCTCTTATAATCCATTACTAGACCAGGGTTTCTCAACCACAGCACTACTAACATTCTTGGGATACAATTTTATAGAGAAAAATCTCTGTGTTGTGTGTGTGGCAGGGGGCAATCCTGCACACTGTAGGATATTTTACTGGACTCTATGTTCTCCTTGGTTGCGGTAATGGCATTTCTGATTCATGTTGTCCTCAAGGAAACCCATTTTTCAGAGGTGAGTTGTAGCTCTACACCAAGAAATATGTGACAATGTTGGGCCAGTGCCAGGCATTTATATGCATATGTGTATACACTTATGTATGTAATATGTCAGTTGCTGTGGTCAAGTTATTGATACTCCTTAAATTAAGTAAGAAAAATGTTTCTTTGTCCAATGTTATAAATCTGGAAAAATCTTACATGAGTTATTAGAGGCAGCAGCTTATCCTACTTATTACACTTTTTCTTACAACAAAGTTTGTTTTGAATCTGAAATAATTACATGATTCGGTTTAGTAATAATTGATTCAACATTAATAGTAAGGAAGTTTCTACTTCTGTTATAGCTTACAAAATTTTTAGTACAGTGCAATCCAAATTGGATGGAGCTTAAGAAATACCAAATAGTAAAAATTATGGTCTACATCATAGACAAACTATTATACTTTTAGGTAAGAGAATCTACTCCAAAATGTTCTTAGGTTAACTAGGCACCTAAATCTAAAATATTAGGCTCAAAGCATTTTAAATGGGGAGAGAACTGGTAACTGTAAAGTAAAGCCATAACTTACCAATCTGGGCCATAATCTGACAAAGAGCAATCTGTTTTAAATATGTGGATTTCCCACTCATATTTGGTCCAGTTATGATCAAAAAATTACTCCCTTCTGTAATATAGGTATTGTTAGCAACAGGTTTTTCCACAGATATTTTTTCAAGAATGGGATGCCATCCTTGTTTGATTGCTAAGGTATCAGTGAACTCTGGCCGAACTACAGAAAAAGAAAAGAATGGATTTGAAAGATTGACATACTTATATTTAAAGTGTGTACATATTGCATATGCCTTAGAGATTTTACTGGGATCAATTTGGAGTAATAACATTAAGGTGTTATTTTATCCCAAATCCCTACTTAAATCCCTTTAAATTATAATTGACACACTCTAATCACCATCACAGCTTTTATTTACTTTCAAGGAACTCTAGGATTTAGTTTCCCATCTTTGTTCTGAACTCCAAAATAGTTCATAACATTTTCAGATTTGAATAGTTAAAAAAGAATCAACTAGCCATTGATAATACTTTTGAAATAACAATTGCCAGTACTACAAAATTACACATTTACTTAATTGCCACTTTAAGTATTATTTCAAATTTGGCATACTTAACCTTTCATATGTGGTATAAAACAGAGTAAAACCAAATATAAAAATAATTTTATGTCCAAACCCTTACAACAATTTTGTCTAAAGAGAAATCTCTGAGGATGGAGAAAAAAGATTCAAACTATATTGTTAATTTAAGGAAACAAGTAATGGTCAGGTCTCTATGGATACTTTCTGAGGTAAAGGGAGGAGGAAGGGGTGGGAGGACAAGTAAAAAACAAAAAACAAAATGCTACATGCTTATAGATGAAACAACATTGGATAAAACTTCAAAGTACTCATTATAAAAATGAGGTTGGTTAGAAAAAAAAATAAACTATTTTAAGATAATTTTTAACACCAAAAATTCATTATTTATAGGTTTGAAGTTTCAGAATGGTCCATCTCAAAATAAAATGGGACAACATCAAATATCTTGATAGCTACAAAAACTACTATTATAATGGCTTATTCCTAAGGTAAGATTTTGACACCCAAAGTAGATATAAAAGATCGAAAAGTTGTGACCTATAAAATACCAATGCAAAAAGTTAACATTTCCATATGAAATACAAAATTTGAAAAAAAATCTTTGTAAGATATTAATTTTACTATTATAAAGATAAATTAATATAATATTTTGGAATAGTTATGCTGATTTTAACCAGAAATTTTAATGTTATTAAGTTGTTAACATTATTCAATCTTAATTATCACATATAAGTTCTGTAAATTTGCATACTAGAGTATGGTGATTACTGTTAAGTTCAATAAGTTTCAAGAGGTTAACTTGAAGTATTCAGTTAACATTAGAAAATTTCTTAACATTTATATTCAAGGCCTATGTACAGACTTGGCATACAAAAATAGATAATATAATTCTTGATCTGGAGATGCTCATGTTTAAGGAGCTAGTTTACAAAATGCTCACTTTGGAGACTGTTAGTATTAGTCACATTGCTTCTAATGAGCTTTCAGATTTGAACTTCATATTTTTGGATTATTGTCATTTCTACCAAGGGAAAGCTCTACAGTCTTTAGTATTTCAGTAACCTTTAAAGTTTCTTGAAGTTTTTTCTTTCTCATTTGTCAAATTCTCAGGAAATAGTTTTCCGAATTTTAAAATAAATTTGAAAGGAAATTTCATTTTTTTTGAGTCTTCATATAGTGCCATATGCAAGAAACCATACATCAGGTAAAAAATGTAAAACAATCATAATTGTTATATAAAATCACTTGAATGGAATACAAATTTCAGTATGTAACATTATTTATTCTAAAGTAAGTTAACTTACCATAGTCAGAAAGAGTGCATGCATGAGCAAATGACAGTAGCATATCCAGCATTGACACAGTGTCAGATAGTTTATATAAGCAATGAATATGTTCATAAATCTCAATAAGCAGTTTGCATACTATCCTGAAAGTACATGTTTAGTAAGACAAGCAGTGCTTTTTAAAGAGAGACATACAATGTAATTGCAAAACAATACTAAATTCATTGCCTGGGGTAAAATAACATTCACAGTTGAGTTGTACACTACAGATAAAGTCTACTGTTCTATTGCCTCATTTTAGAAATTAGGAAATCGGAGCTCCTACTCAGTCAAGGTTACACACAGCATGTAGTAGCAAAGAATTTACTCTGGTGTGTCAACACTATGTTTTTGAAATTACTGCTGTTATTAAATATTAGTAAAATAAATATTAGGTAATAAAAGTATTATAATACAGGTCAAATCAAGCCCTCATGATACTTCAACAGATCCCATCTGCTATTAAGTTTGTATTTTCGCAATTGTTAAATTCAACACAAAAGCTCTTATGTTCTGTCTTTCTTTCTCTCTCTCACACCGACACGCACACCCTACTAATGTAATTATTTAGGTTTTTATGTGGCAGAATTATCTTGTGACAGAGTATAAAAGCTTTTCCCTTATAAGGAGAAATATGTTCACAAACTTACTATATCTTACAATCTCTGTAGTCTATGCCCTGAAATTGTTTTGAAAGACCATTTTTCTTTATCATCTCAGCTCACCAATTATGGAATGTTCTATTTCTTATTTCTAGCTGTACTGCTACTGTTTCCTATATGGAAAAAGACTGGCACTATCGTGATGTTGCTGTGTAAGTATTAAGGCATGAGAAGTTGAGGACTTACACAACATAGGAAAAGAATAAACTGAATAAAACCCAATTAAGTTCATGGTGTGCCAAATTCCACAACATGATAGAATATATATTACAGAAGTATCAGTTAAAATGGGTTTTTCTTGTTTATTCAATTAGATTTGCCCTGAATCTTCTGTAAAGATTAGTGAGCCCATCAAAATGACAGACTGTAAAAGTTTTAACTGTTGCTCCAGGAAATGTTCTTTCTTGGCTAATGTTCATAATTTCACAATTTTCTTCAATCAGACAAAAAAATAATGAAATATATCACAGTACCTCAAATTAACCAATTTAATTCAATATTCAAAAATTTCAAATGTACTTACATATAAGTCATGTGATAGATTTCTCTCAAAGACTCTTGGCATCTTTCATTCATTTTAATTAAATCTGTTGATGTAAAGCTGTAAGAATTTTTCACTTTAGAAATCTAGGAAATTAAAAAACAAATGTCAAGATACATGTATACTCATAAAATTAAACACATTTTAAACAATGGAAATATACATATTTAGGTTAATAACTTTAATTTTTGAGATATGGCATCATAAAGTTCCAAATAGTGTTTGCAAAAGAGAAAAAGGAAGATCACTTCTAGAGTGAAAGCAGGATTTTTTAACCTAGTTCACCTGTCATCACTATTTTTACAGTTCTTAAAATGGCTGTCATCAGTATTTTTACAGTTCTTAAAGTGGCTGTGTAGAAATGTTAAAATACTATATCTTATTACCAAATAACATGTATAATAGATTATCAATAATCTTCACTCCATCTCTGACCTCTTTTTTTAGCCCTTGTCCCATACTGAACCTCACCTAACCTCTAACTTCATTACTAAGTCTCAAATCATTCTTTACTTTATCCATCCCTCATTACTTGGTAATACAGTATGTATTTAAAAACCCTGAAAGTTAAGTGGTTTTTGTCAAAAGGTACCCTCTGGGAGCAGAGGAAGCAAAAACTAGACTGGGTTGGACTTTCCCATCTGGTATATTGTGGAGGAGTTAATATGTACAAAGAAAAAAAAATATTTCCATGATCCAAAGGTTTGGAAATATTGGATTTTAAAAAGCTAAGCAGATTTCCTTTACCTCAGGACTTTTAAACTCTGAGTAGGCAAAAAAGCATTAAGAACTACCTAAAAAAGGTAGCCAAAGCAATCCTGAGAACGAAGAGTAAAGTGGGGGAATTATGCTCCCTGACTTCAAGCTCTGCTACAAAGCCGCAGTAATCATGGTACTGGCACAAGAACAGATGCATAGAGCAATGAAACAGACTAGAGAGCCCAGATATAAACCCAAGCATATATGGTCAATAAGTATACAATAAAGGAGCCATGGATATACAATGGGAAAACGACAGCCTCTTCAACAACTGGTGTTGGCAAAACTGAACAGCTATATGGAAGAGAATGAAACTGGATTATTTTCTAACCCCATACACAAAAGTAAACTCAAAATGGATCAAACACCTGAATATAAGACATGAAACCATAAAACTCTTAGAAGAAAACATAAGCAAAAATCTCCTGAATATAAAAATGAGCAACTTTTTCCTGAACACATCTCCTCAGGCAAGGGAAACAAAATAAAAAAATGAACAAATGGGACTACGTCATGCTAAAAATCTTCTGTACAGCAAAGGACACCATCAGCAGAACAAAAAGGCATCCTACAGTATGGGAGAATATATTTGTAAATGATATATCTGACAAGGTGTTAACATCCAAAATATATAAAGAACTCATACACCTCAACAGCAAATAACCCTATTAAAAAAATGGGCAGAGGATATGAAGAGACAGTTCTCCTAAGAAGAAATTCAGATGGCCAACAGGCACATGAAAGATGCTCCACATCGCTAATTATCAGGGAAATGCAAATTGAAACCACAATGAGATACCACCTCACACCAGTTAGGATGGCCAACATAGAAAATAATGGGAACAATAAATGCTGGCAAGGATGCAGAGAAAGGGGAACCCTCCTACACTGCTTGTGGGAATGTAAACTAGTTCAACCATTGTGGAAAGCAGTATGGAGGTTCCTCAAAAACTCAAAATAGAAATACCATTTGACCCAGGAATTACACTCTTAGGAATTTACCCTAAGAATGCAGGAGCCCAGTTTGAAAAAGATATATGCACCCCTATGTTTAAAGCAGCACTATTTACAATAGCCAAGAAACGGAAGGAACCTAAGTGTCCATCAATAGATGAATGGATAAAGAAGATGTGGTACATATACACAATGGAATATTATTCAGCCATAAGAAGAAAACAAATCCTGCCATTTGCAACAACATGGATGGAGCTAGAGGGTATTATGCTCAGTGAAATAAGGCAGGCAGAGAAAGACAAGTACCAAATGATTTCGCTCATCTGTGGAGCATAAGAACAAAGAAAAAACTTGAACAAAACAGCAGCAGACTCACAGAACCCAAGAATGGACTAACAGTTACCAAAGGGAAAGGGACTAGGGAGGTGGGTGGGAAGGGAGGGAGAGGGAAATAATGGGCATTACGACTAGCACACATAATAAAGTGGGGAAGGCAGTATAGCACAAAAACAAGTAGTGATTCTATAGCATCTTATTATGCTGATGGACAGTGATTGTAATGGGGTATGTGGTGGGGACTTGATAATGGGGGGAAGCTAGTAACCACAGTATTGCTCAGGTAACTGTATTCAATGACACCAACATTTTTAAAAAATGAAAAAAATAAAATAAATAAAATGTTGACTAGAAAACAGGGTAATATGAATCTTGAGGTAGTGTTGGTTTTTGTTTATAACATAGCATTTCTTAATTGTTCTCCTCTAAAGTATAAAGCATCAGTATTTCCTGTTTTATAAAATTTTAATCATACTATTTTAAGATGGATAAGAAAAAAAAATCCTGCCTTTAAATGTATCTGTATGGTTTATTTAATACAAGATGGAGTATTGCTAGATCGACCCTTAGGAAGATACAATTACTACCGAAAGCCAATTGAAATAAGGCTAGGGAAACAATTTTGGTGACAAATAATTACAAAGTTATAAAATTAGATCATATCTTTATACCTTTTTATTAGTAAGTACTTAGTAAAAAATTTGATATTTTAATGAACAAAAAGAAATGACTGCATGGCTGATTGAAGAACCATACAGGTCTCAGTTTAAAAGATGCCATATTAAAAGTTTAAAACAGAACCCAATTGATTGTTATTATATATAATGATAAAGTTAAAAATAAACTTAGACTGTTATAGATATTTAATAGCAATGGCAGTAGGATTTCCCCTATTGATCAAGTACAGAATAACAATTATGTTATAATTGTTATAATGAAGTTGTTATGATCTCAAAAAGAAAAGAACTACCTAAAACAGGAGATGGTAGTTATCTTCCAAATTTCTTTGATTAAAAATACCTTTTGGATATTCTTCATCTTCCATTTTTACCATTAAAGTTCCCAAAACTGTGGGAAGCACTGCATTTAGTGTCATTCCCCCCACCAAAAAAAAAAATTCTAAATCACTCTGGTGTAACTGTTAGGTGGGCTAGTAGGTAGGAGTAGAAGAATATGCAGAACATGCAAAATTTGGAATGTAAAACTCAAGGAGGGCCTAAAAATATGTAAATGTAACATAAATCAGAAACAATAAATCCCTAAACAAAACACAAGAATGAACCTTAATAAATTCTGAAGGAAGTTGATTGGGTAGAGCTGAACAGTCTGTAGTCATCTGGATGAAAAATCCTCGAGCAGAGCTAAAACTTGTTCTTAATGGAAGATTGTATTTTTCTGCAAGCTGTGATATCATTCCTAGTAATGAGAAACAAAAAACAACAACAAAAAAATTTTAATGAGGAAATTATTCTTTTGGTTTAAAAAAAAATCACGTTTTTTTCTTGATATATGTGTGTGTGTGTGTGTGTGTGTGTGTGTGTGTGTGTGTGTGTATGAAGATTTTGTTACTCCTTTAACTCTAAAGATTTTTAATGTCTAAAATACCTGGTTAAATGTTCTTTTAAGAAAAAAACATTGTAGTACAAAGGTAGTCACTTTGATACGTATTTTTGAAAGTAAAAGAAATTGCAAAAATTAAAACTTTTATAATCTCTATTAATATTAGAGTTTTTTATTCTTAACTTCACTTTTTTGAAAAGGAAAGGAATAATCACATACATTATTGCAATCTATTCACAATATGAAATTCCCTTTCCAAAAAATATTTTACAAAACATTTCAAAAAGGAAATATAGGTGATTCATCAAATAAAATTGCTAAAAAATCCAAATCTCCCTGTCAACTTCAAACTCATTACAGAGTTCTAAATTTATATTTTTGACTTAACGATCATTAATGCTTAATGTTACTTAAAAAAACTAACATCTTTATACCTCAAAACAGTTCCTTCAACAATTTTCTCAGTGGTACCGCCATCTGCAGGCTAGAAATTAACACCAATGGCTACATTTTCCTTTACCATAGCTACTCAATTACTAACTCTTGCCAATTCTTCCTGCAACCTTTGCATTTCTGTCTTATATACATTGCTATCACCCTAAATAATCTTCATTAACTTGTAAAAATTTAAAATGGTCTCCCTGTCTCCATTGATCCACTCAAATTCATTCAACATATCTTCTTGATCAATTTAATTCCACAGAGCAAAAACACCTGTCTCTTCATTCTCCTTGGGAAAAGTCCAAACTCCTGGTTTCAAAAACTAAATTCTGAAACACGGTCTACATTTCTGATCTGATCTTATATCTTACTAGTTCTGTCACATTCCATTCTAACAAATTTCCTCACTGATCCCTGTAGGTTTCCTGATGTCTGTACTTTGGTTTATACCACTGCCAGTGTGTGGAATTCTTTACTGGGCTATTATATCTCTAAAAAAAGATTCCAACCTCTATACTTTCACATCCAGTCACTCTCTGACCCCTCTAACTTGCTATATTTTTCTTCATGTATTTTATATCCATGTGAAATTACATGATATATGTGACTGATATACATGTATATACATACATATGTGTATTTCTTTCTCTATTATCTGTTTCCCCGACTACAAGCTCAATAATGATGGGGACTTTGTCTTGTTCACTGTGTATTCCCAGTACCCAGAATAGTGTCTATTTACTAGGAACTCACAAATTTGTCAAATGCATTACTGAACTGGCTCAAATGCTACTTTTTCTAAACAAAAATTACATCTCATACTTTACTGAACCCCTTTAGTACTGATAGCCTGCATTTTTCACATAATTTATACATAATGTTATATGAAGGTAAACTAACATATCCTGGCCTTCAGATACCTCTATATTTAAGTTTGAAGAAACTATATTTAGGGTTGGAGAAAAGAATAGACACCTTATAATACTTTGAGATCTTCATCTTTAAAAAAAAAATTCCTTAAATGATAATATATGTTAACTTTCTGTTTTGGTTAACAGAAAATAACTTTAAAATATGTATGGCTAGTTATCACCAGCAAAAAAGCATAGCATGTCCTAAAAAAGCTTGTTGTATTTCTAAAAAAACAGAAAAATATGCTCAAGTAAATTACCTGCTATGTCATCTACAATCTCTGTATATGTTCTCCTAGCAATGTCAAGAAATTCATTAATGTTAGACCTCACTGCATAACACTTCTGAGTCCTCATGTTCAGGCATCCTTTCATATATCTTGCATCATCATTAATTACTGTTTTAATCTTTTCAAGTATGATTCCAAACCTAAGAACATTATAGGCATTAAGTCAAACAGTTATTTTAACTTATAATTCGAGTCATGGTTAACGATAGCAAATAACATACTTTATTGAAATCACGGTTTGAAAATAAATGATTAAGCAATTTATATATTTTAAATTACATAAAAAAGAACTGTGACTATATCAATTTTAAACTATTTGTCAATCCAAACTAGTCTTCTAAAATAACATGAGGTCACCAAAAAAATTCTACAACTGCCAGTAAAAGATCTCCCAAATTATACATACTGACTGTGCCTGTAAGTATAAAATATATCTCTGAAGAATTATTATAAAAATTCTGGCTTCATGCTCATTGACACGATAAACATTTACTTATACCATGTATTGATCTCTGTATTAGGTTCAGGGATTCAACGGATTAACATATAGTCCTTGTCCTCAGTTGGGGAAACTGAGACTAAAATTATATTGTGAAACAGTGTAACAAGCACCCCACAATTATCAGTAATTAAGTACAGTGATCAGACAAACCAGAAGTCCTATTTTCCTAACCTTTTGTTTTATTCTGTTCTGTATTTTCTTTGTAATTAATTTGGTTTTATTATTAACCTCAATTTGCAATCTCACACAAGGTGTGAATCCTGAATAAATAAATAACAGTTCTTAAGTATCACCAGCTTTTTTAGGTTAACAACCAAGGTGCCAGTGTTAAAAACAATATTAAAAATTAAATTCTATTTAGATCTTATTCAGTATTCATATCTACTATTTTTTGGTTTCATTAGGTCCGTCATGGTTTTACAAAAGAGAGGAAGTACTTTTGTATTAGCAAGTCTTTAGATGGAGAATGACTGAAAAAAGAAATATTTAAATTATGTATGATTTCAATTTTTAATGTTATTCTAATTGTCTCCTAACATAAATACTCAATGTGCTGTTATACTATTTATTCGTATTTATAAGATGTAACCTATAATTAGAATTTTGATGAATATTTTAGTTTGTTAACCAAAGCTCAAGTAATTATTTTACAAAATATAACTAGAGTTCTTAAAATCACTTAGGATCATGAAGAAAATAATCTGATGCTTTATGAACACTTAAATGACAAAGACCTCTCATCTTCCAAGGAACCACAATAAGCTCTTAATAAAGGTGTGTTACAGTTCTTCAGGGCAATCTATAAAAGAATGAAATAAAGACAGTTAAGGATTATAAATTATGACATTATTCAAACAGCATTTTATATTTCTTTAATACTTTATAGTTAATCCAGAACTTTCTTGCTTCGTCTTCTCGTATATATACTCATAAAAGATATTTTGGATATGTAGGTGAGGATAGATGGTATCTCTCCCATTTTCCAGATAAAGAACACATGGCTAATCACTAGTATCTACTGCTTTACTACTATGATTTTTATTTTTCTTTCTCCCAACTAATTATCAACATTCAACTACTTTCTTAGAGACTGGTATTTAAACAGCTATCATTGTACATTCAGAGTACTCTGCATAAAATTCCAACATTTGGGTTAAATATTAAACTTAAAAAAGTGCTTTGTATATTTATAAATAGAGCAACTTCTCCATTCTTACATAGCAAAAGTAGAGATTTTCATTTTGCTTAATATAAACTATGAGTGGCCACTATTTAAACAAACAGAAAAAAAGAGAAAACATAATTTTCCTGACTTTTACCTCCTATTTTCATTTGCTATGGGCAATGGCAATAACTTTTTTTGCTTATAAATATAAAAATAATATTTATATGTTAATAAAAACCATAAAATTCATAAGAGTATAAAGAAAAAACACTTAAATCACTCATAATTCTACCACTCTTCCAAAGGTAGGTAAATAATCTAAATAGTATGGAATATTCTCTGTCACTTTTTCAAATAAAAAATTCTGCATCATTGCATACTTTTTCTCCCCCACATCATAAGCAACAGAAACTTCTCTCAAAGTAAAAAAATTTAGTAAGTCATTATATTCTAGCCTGTGGAAAGCAAATAATCTCTTCCCCTAATTATTGGGGTTCTACACTACTTATGATTTCTCACTGACACAAAAAACACTGCAATGACCATCACTGGGCATAAATGTTGATCAGCATTTCTTAGTCCTTTCCGATTTCTAGTAGTATTATACCATCAAAAGATATATTTGTAAACTTTCCTATAAAGTATGTACAATTTATACTTCTACTAGCTGTCTATGAAGTTATCTGTTTTATCATTAGCAGTAGGTTGTATCCATTAAGAAAAAAAATCTTTCCTTGATAGATTAAAAACTATGGTTTTAATTTGCACTTCTTTGACTAATAGAGAGGTTGAACTTTTTTGGTATATTTATTAACCACTCTGATTTCCATTTTTTGGCTATTTTCTATATTTCCATTGGCATTACAATATTTTTCTATGGAATTACATGACTTTTATGATGACAAATTAATATTTGTCTGCTACTTGTTATAAATTTTTCCTTTCTTTGGCTTTTACTTTTGTCTTTCACATATCATTTGAAATTTGTGTTTCATCAAACCTATCAATTTTGGGAGGTGATTTATTATACCTCTTTCAACACTTCTGAAATATTTTGCCAAATTGATTTCACTATATGTGTTTATTAGAATGAACTCTGTAACAAAAAGTCTACATTTTTCATTATTTTTTCTTTAAAAAAGCAGTTCTTATCACTTTAATTTTTAAAATATTTTACACAGTAGAGTATTTAAAAATAGGTGAGAAAAATCACATTTTATAAACATTAGAATCACTTCAGATAGGAGTCACCAATAAATACTAAAATCAATGGGTGAAAGTTTGAGGAAGAACAAGTTATTTATATTCTCAAAGTATTGCTCCACAGACTATTTATAACTTTACAGTGAAGAAACTGATTAAATTTAATATCTCCAAGAATGAGGAAATGACATCATGTACATCCCGATGTAATTACTGAGAAAGATACAAACTGCTCATAGAATTTTACTCTCAAATAAGGATAAGTTGTATTTAATCATGAGGAAAAAATCACAAATTGAGAAATATGCTATAAAATAAATGACCCTTACTTTCAAAGATGTCAATATTGTGAAAGACAAAGAAAGAATGAGAAATTTTTCAGTGTATAAAAGTATAAAGAAACCTGACATTATATACAATGCATGGTCTTAAACTGGACTCTCAATCAGGGGGGAAAAATTCCATAAAGAACATTATTAGGACAATTGGAAATTTTTGAAAATGGGCTATATACAATAGTATTGTATTGATATTAAGTATCCTGAATTCTTAAATTGTATTGTAGTTATGTAATAGAACGTCTTATTCTCAAATGGTTCAGTAAGAGCAATAATAAGGATAATAACGTGTGTGTGTGTGTATAAAGAGAGAATATTGGAATACATTATACTAATCTTGCAACTTTCTCTGTTTGAATTTTCTCAAAACAAAACGTTAAAAAAAAAGTTAGACATGTTTTGTTAAATATACAAACACACAAATTACCTTTAAAGGATCCACAAGTTCCAATGTATGTTTTAGGTATATTAAATTTGTTATTTTTGATTCAGCTGCATTAACCTATTAAATGTGGAAATCATAAATATTTATATAAGAATGTGTTTTCCTCTTAAATATTCTACACTTACCATATTCCACACATTTTTATATACCAACCAAGTCAGGATGCCAGCCTTACACAATGGTTGTAAATTACTGACACATTATAATAAGCCTAGAGCATTAGTCTCCTGAAAATCTGACAATGAGTTTACCTCATCATATCCAACTTTCATTTCTCTTTCAGCCTCTCAGATCCAGCTTATAGTTAGAGAACAACATGGATTTCCCTCATTGCTCCCCTAAAGTATGAAAATTTATAAAACAATTTTCATAATTCCAGTGGTCCAAATTAATTATATATTTTTCAAAACAAAGCAACATAATCAAAATTTTATAATTTTTTTATAAATCAAATTGTATTATCTCTAGAGCCAAACAGTAGTACTAAACTAGAGAAATGAGGACTGTTTTGAAGATAGACTAATTTACCAGTACTGACAGAATTCTACAATATTACAATTATGACATAATTTACTTGACATAGTGCTGTTTCTTTTTGAAGCCTTCTAAGTTATATCCTTATTGCACAATACCTGCATTGTTCTGTGATCATATGGGTCATTTTAGAAGAAATACCAAAATGAATGTTGTTAGCACCAAAACAAGTTATCTCATGCTCTCTTTTAATGGATCTCTGTAACTAACTGGAAGATTAAAAATAAATAAAATTCTCCACAGGTGGAGAAAGACAAATACCATATGATTTCACTTATTTGTGGAATATAAAAACAAAGCAAAACAGAATGATCAAAACAGCAACAGACTCACAGACACTGGGAGTTACCAGGCAGAAGGGCTTGGGGTGGGTGAGTGGGGAGGGTAAGGGGGATAAAAGGGTACAAAAAGACTCAATCATAATATGTTGGTCATGGGGATGGAAGTACAGCATGGAGAATATAGTCAATGATTCTGTAACATCTTCTTATGTTGACAGATAGTAACTGCACTAGTAGGGATGAGGATTTAATAATGTGTGTAACTGTTGAACCACTGTGTTGTATACTTGAAACCAATTTGAGATTGTATATCATTGATACTTCAATAAAAAATATTATGATTACATTAAAAAATTCTCCAAACAGAAGACGACCATTATCACTACACCAAAGAACATCATTTCCCCAAAGTAGCCAAGACACCCTTGAAGAAGAACAAGATAGAATGACTACTGTATATAACTTATAATAAAGTTAGAGTAATTAAGAAACTGCTATTGGCATAAGGACAGAGAGACCAACAGAGCAGAATAACGGGTCTAAAAACAGATTCAATCATATTTAGACACTTGATTTATGACAAATGTTGACTGTAGAACAGTGGGGAAAGGACAGTATTTTCCATAACTGGTGTCAATACAATTATGAATCCATAAAAAAAAAATGTGGCCCCTTACTCATACTACATATGAATATCAATTTCAGGTGGATTGTAGATCTAGACATTAAAAAGTAAACAAAACATCTGGAATATAACAAAGAATATCTTTATTACTTTGGGTGCCTAACCACCTTTTATGAATTTTATAATTGATGATTGGTATACACTAATCACAGGGTCAAAATCATGGCCAAAGTTGTTTACTTCTCCCCTACAGTATAGCTTTTGTGGGTGGTTGCAGAAAAATCTTACTAGAAACCTTTCAGTCACAAACCCCAACATCTGTTTTGCTTCCTATCCATATGGGACTTTCTCACTGCTGCAGTAATAAAGGGTTTTGTGATGCTTTCTCCGCACTCCTCCTGCCTCCTGACCAACCCTGGTAATTTTCCCATGTGATCTGGCATGGCATGCCATCTCCTCTCAGGAACTGTAAGTAAAAAAATTCTCCTTTTAGAGATGGGAGAAAAGATGGTGGCATGAGAAATGAGGCAGAAGCCTCCTCCCAAAATCACATAAAACATGAAAATACAGCAAATACAATTAATCCTGAAAAAGTAACCTGAAGACTGCAGAACAGACTACCTACATCTGGGGAAAAGAGAAGACTTCACAGAAAAGAGGAACGTAGCAAAGCCATGATCTGGTGGGACCCAACCCTGCCCCCATCCCACCCCACAGGCAGGAGGAAGAGAAATGGAGACAGGAGGGAGTAGAAGCCCAGGACTGCTGAACACACAGTCTTGGAGATCTGCTCTGGGAGCATGAAACCATATTACATGGTGCTCTGGAGATTAGTGGGGTTGGAAAGCAAAGACAGGCGGAATACTCAGAGAGCCTAAGATTCCAGCCACTTGTGGAGAACAGGTACCCACAAAAAGCACCCCTGGGACAAAAAAAAAAAGGCGGGCAGTTTGAAAGACTTCCTGGCAGTGAGAGGGATGCTAAAGGGGCAAAGATTACACAGGGATCACTGCTTAGGAAAAGGGGCAGGTAGTAAAAACCTTCCCAGCATGCTCAACCCAGTAGGTTGGGAACTCTGAAGAGCTTCAGATGCTCCATTCAGCTGGCTGGCAACGCAGCCCTAAGGCCCTCCACTGAAGTATGCAGCCTGCCACTCCTTCCTCCCAGCCAGCACCAATCCCGCTCACCAGCCGCACCCACCATCACACCAGGTCAGCCAGAGGGTGGCGCTGACCATGGTCAGGGTCATAGCACAGAGGCTTCTCTCTGCACTCATCAACCACTGGACATGGCAGTGGAGGCAGGTGTTACAGCAGGAAAGGGAGGAAATGCTCCCAGCCAAGCTCTTTCCTCCCAGCAGGCACTGGTTCTGCTAGACTACGACTCTGCCATTGCTTCAGGTGCACAGGAGGTCCAGAGAGTATAGCTTCTGGGCACTAGAGGACACCGCCTACACAAAGTTATTATTCCATAGGAAACTAAAAAATGAAGCAGCAAAAGAATTTGGTCCAAACAAAATTACAAGAAAACACCAGAAAGAGGGCTCAGTGAAACTGAAAACATAGGTCTTCTTGATAAAGATTTCAAAATAAAAGTCACAAACAGGCTCACGGAGATACAGAAAAATACACAATATCTCAGGTAAGACTTCAACAAAGACTGTGAAAAAATACAGTCTCTGAAATGAAACATACAATGGAGGGATTTAAAAGTAGATTAGATGAGGTAGAGGAGACAGCAAATGAAATAGACATTAGAGAATAGGAAAACAAAGAAGCTGGGACACAGAAAGAAAAAAAGATCTCTGGGAATGAAAGAATAATAAGAGAGCTGTGCAATCAACACAAACAACAATACTTGCATTATAGGGGTACCAGAAGAAGAGAAGAAAAAGGGATAGAAAGTCTCTTTGAGGAAATAATTGTTGAAACCTCCCCAATCTGAGGAAGGTAGTCATTAAAGTCATGGAGGTGCAGAGATATCCCAACACAGGGAATCTTAGGAAGACAACACCAAGATATACAATAATTAAAATGGCAAAGATCAAGGACAATGAGAGGGTACTAAAAGCAGTCAGAGAGAGAAAAAAGATCACTTATGAGGAAAACCCCATCAGGCTATCAGCAGACTTCTCAGCAAAAACCTAACAGGCCAAAAGGAAGACATATTTAATGGATTGAAACAGAAGGGCCTCCAACCAAGAATACTCCACCCAGGAAGATTATCATGTAAATTTGAAGCAGAGAAAAAGCAATTTCCAGATAGGCAAATTTTGAGAGAATCCACCATGACCAAACAAGCGCCACAAGAAATTTTAAAGGGACTGTTGTAGATGGAAATGCTCCTAGGGCTAAATAGCTGTCACCAGAGAAAATAAACCCACAGTAAAGGGAAGACTGATTAATTACTAAGCAAATACAAAATGAAATCAACTACAAAGTTAGTCAAGGGATACACCAACAGTACAGAATATGACACCTAATATAAAAGGTACAGGAAGAAGAAGAAGAAGAAGAAGGGGAGGGAAAAAAAAGAACCTTAGATTATGTTTGAAATAGCATAATAACCAAGTTGAGTTAGACTGTTAGATAGTAAGGAAACTGCCCTTGAACATTTGGTAACCACAAATCTAAAGCCTGCAAAGGAAATAAGTACGTATCTATCGACAATCACCCTAAATGTAAATGGACTGAATGCACCAATCAAAAGACACAGAATTGCAGAATGGATAAAAAGCAAGACCCATCAATATGCTCCCTACAAAAGACTCACTTCAAATCCAAAGACACACAACTGAAGGGATAGAAAAAGATATTTCATAAAAATAATAGAGAGAAAAAGCAGGAGTAGCAGTACTTATATCAGACAAAATAGATTTCAAAACAAAGAAAGATAGGAGACAAAGAGGGACATTACATAATGATAAAGGGTCAGTTCAACAGGAAGATGTAACCATTATAAATATCTATTAACCCAATACAGGAGCAACTAAATGTATTAAACATATACTCACAGAATTAAAGGGGGGAATGAAATATAATGCATTCATTTTAGGAGAATTCAACACATCACTCACTCCAAAGGACAGATCAACCAGACAGAAAATAAGTAAGGAGACAGAGGCACTGAACAACACATTAGAACCGATGGACCTAACAGACCGCTATAGAACACTCCACTCAAAAGCAGCAGAATACACATTGTTCTCAAATGAACATGGAACATTTTCCATAATAGATCTCATACTAGGCCACAAAAAGAGCCTTAATAAATAGAAAAAGATTGAAATCGTGCATATCAGTTTTTCAGACCGCAAAGGCATGAAACTAGAAATAAATTATGCAAAGAAAACAAAAAGCCTACAAACATTTGGAGGCTCATAATAATCAATGGATAAATGACCAAATAAAAACATAGATCAGGCAATATATGGAGACAAATGAAAGCAACTACTCATCACCCCAAAACCTGTGGGATATAGTAAAGGCTGTTCTAAGCAGAAAGTATATAGCAATACAGGCTTACCTCAAGAAAGAAAAACAATCCCAAATGAACAGTCTAAACTCACAATTAATGAAACTAGAAAAAGAAGAACAAATGAGGCCCAAAGTCAGTAAAAGGAAGGACATAATAAAGATGAGAGAAGAAATAAATAAAATTGAGAATAAAATAACAGAAAGAATCAATGAAACCAGGGGCTGATTCTTTGAGAAAATAAACAAAATAGATAAACCCCTAGCCAGATTTATCAGGGAAAAAAGAGAGTGGAGAATCACTAGGGTCACCACAGACATACAAAGAATTATTAGAGAATACTATGAAAAATTATATGCCAACAAACTGTTTAACCTACAAAAAGAGATAGGAAGAATCACTATGGTCACTACAGACATACAATTATTAGAGAATACTATGAAAAGTTATATGCCAACAAATTGTATAACCCAGAAGAAATGGACAACTCTAGAAAAATACAACCGCCCAAGACTGACCCAGGAATAAACAGAAAATCTGAACACATCAATTACCAGCAATGAAATTGAATGGTAATCATAAAACTACATAAGAACAAAAGCCCTGGCCAAGATGGCTTCACAGCTGAATTTTATCAAACATTAAAGAAGAGCTAATACCCATCTTCCTTAAAGTATTCCAAAAAATAAAAGAGGAGGAAATACTTCCAAACTCATTTTATGAGGTCAGCATCACTCTAATACCAAAATCAGGCAAAGCCACCACAAAAAAAGATTATAGACCAATATCCCTGATGAACATAGATGCAAAAACACTCAACAAAATATTAGCAAACCAAATTTGAAAATACATCAAAAAGATCATCCATCATGACAAAGAGGGATTTATTCCAGGGATGCAAAGATGGTACAATATTAGCAAATCCATCGACATCATGCACCACATCAACAAAAAGGACTAAAATCACATGATCATCTCCATAGATGCTGAAAAAACATTCGACAAAATTCAACATTCATTTATGATAAAAACTCTCAACAAAATGGGTATAGAGAGCAAGTACCTCAACATAATAAAGGTCATATACAACAAACCCACAGCCAATATCATACTTAAGAGTGAAAAGCTGAAAGCTTTTCCTCAAAGATCAGGAAGAAGACAAGGATGCCCACTCTCCCCACTTTCATTCAACATAGTACTGGAGGTCCTAGCCACGGCAATCAGACAACACAAAGAAATAAAAGGCATCCAGATTGGGAAGGAAGAATTTAAACTGTCCCTGTTTGCAGATGACATGATATTATACATAGAAAAGACTAAAGAATCCACCAAAATCTACTAGAATTAAAAACTGAATTCGGCAAAGTTGCAGGATATGAAATTGATCTACAGAAATCTGTTGCATTCCTATATACTAATAATGAACAAGCAAAAAAAATCATGAAAACAACTCCATTTACAATTGCATCTAAAAGAATAAAATACCTAGTTCTATACCTAACCAAGAAGGTGAAAGACCTATGCCCTGAAAAGTATAAGATACTCATGAGAGAAATTAAAGAAGACACAAATAAATGGAAATCTATTCTGTGCTCATGGAGAGGAAGAATTTAATATTGTCAAGATGGTCTTTCTGACTTTTATCTACAGATTCAATGCAATCCCTATCAAAATACCAATAGTATTCTTCATTGAACTAGAACAAATAGTTCTAAAATTCATATGAACCACAGAAGACCCTGAATAGCTGAAGCAATCCTGAGAAGGAAGAACAAACCTGGGGGGACTACACCCCCTAACTTCAAGCTCTTCTACAAAGCCACAGTAATCAAAACAATTTGGTACTGGCACAGAAACAGACCCAGAGATCAATGGAATAGAATGGAGAGCCCAAATATATATCCATGCATATATTGTCAATTAATAGAATGATAAAGGAGCCAGGAATATATAATGGAGAAAAGACAGCCTCTTCAACAACTGGTGTTGGCAAAACTGGACAGGTACATGCAAGAGAATGAAACTGGATTATTGTCTAACTTCATACCAAAAGTAAACTCAAAATGGATCAAAGACCTGAATGTAAGTTATGGAACCATAAAACTCTTAGAAGAAAACATAGGCAAAAATCTCTTGAATATAAGCATGAGAAATGTTTTCCTGGACACATCTCCTCGGGCAAAGGAAACAAAATCAGAAATTAACAAGTGGGACTACATTAAACTAAAAAGCTTCTGTACAGCAAAGGACAACATCAGCACAACAAAAATACACACCATGTATGGGGGAATATATTCATAACCAACTCATCTGATAAAGGGTTAACATCCAAAATATATAAAGAACTCAAATGCCTCAACACCTAAAAAGCAAATACCCGGTTAAAAAATGGGCAGAGGACCTGAACAGACACTTCTCCAAAGAAAAATGCAAATGGCCAAAGAGCAAATGAAAAGATGCTCCACATTGCTAATCATCTGGGTAATGAAAATTAAAACAACAATGAAGTATTACCTCACACCAATTATGATAGCCACCATCAAAAAGACAAGAAATAACAAATGCTGACGAGGATGCAGAGAAATGGGAACCCTCCCACACTGTTGGTGGGAATGTAAATTGGTACAACTGCTGTGGAAAGCAGCTCCTCAAAAAACTAAAAATAGAAATACCATTTGACCCAGTAATTCCACTCCTAGGAATTTCCCTGAAAAAAACAAAATACTTGATTTGAAAAGATATATACTCCCCTATCTTTACTGCCTCATAATTTACAATAGCGAAGAGATGGAACCATCCTAAGTGTCCATCAACAGATGAACGTTTAAAGAAGATATGGTACAAATACACAATGGAATATTATTCAGCCATAAAAAAGAAATCCTACTGTTTACAACACGGATGTATCCAGAGGGTATAAGCTCAATGAAATAAGCCAGGCAGAGAAAGCAGAGAAAGACAAATACCATACAATTTCACTTATTTGTGGAGTATAACAACAAAGCTAAACAAAAGGAACAACACGGTAGACTCATAAACACTGAGAAGTGACTGGCGGTCACCAAGGAGGAGGGGTTTGGGTGGGAGTATGGGAAGGGTGAAGGGGATAAAGGGGCACAATAATTCAAAATCACAATATAGTCAGTCATGGGTACTGTAGTACAATATGGATAATACAGTCAATGATTCTGTAGCATCGTTCTACATTGATAGATAGTAAATGCACTAGAGGGGGTGAGGATTTAATAACATGATAACTGCTGAATCGCTGTGTTGTATATTTGAAACCAACATGGATTGTATATCAACGATACTTCAATAAGAAAAAAAAAGAATGCCAAGGGGATGTGTGGGACAGACCAACAGCATTTACTTCAATGATAATGAGTAAAAAAGCCAGCTACAAAATGGGAAAAGATATTTGTAACACAGAGTACCAACAAACGGATCATATAAAATGAAGCTCTACAAATAGAAGATAACCCAAAAGGAAAATGGGCAAAAAAGTTGAAGAATACATACACAAAAGAAAATATACAAGTAGTCAATATACATAAAAAAGGAGGCTCAATCTCATTAACTGAATATGTAAGTTAAAACCACAATGAAATACCACTATATCAACTATTATGGCTAAAATTTAAAAACTGACAACATCAGGTTTTGGGGAAGAGAAATGGGAATTCTCATATACTGCAGATGGGAGTGTAAATTGGTACAATCATTTTGTCAAACATTTTGGTAAGCATTTCTTCATTAAACTAAAGTTAAAAATAACCACCTGACTCAGAAATTCCACTATGTATGCAATAAAAATATATGCACAATTTCATTAAAAAACAGGTACAAAATTGTTTATCAGTATAATTTCAAATTGCCAAAACTGTCAACAATTTAAAACTCCGACAACAGGAAAATGAATAATAGCATGCTTACATAGAATGTTATATAGCCATAGATACAAAAAAGCTACAGATACGTGCACATGATTAAATCTCATAAACATAATGTTGGCCATTAGAAGACACCAGATACTAAAAATACAATAATGAATGATTCTTTTTTTAATTTTGCTATTATTAATATACAATACCATGAGCAACACTATGGTTACTAGACTCCCCCTATTATCAAGACCCCACCACATACCCCATTGCATTCACTATCCATCAGCGTAGTAGGATGTTATAGAATCACTACTTGTCTTCTCTGTCTTATACTGCCTTCCCCGTATACCGCACGCCACCCCCACCCCTGCTACATTATGTGTGCTAATTGTAATAGCCCTTTTTCCCTCTTATCCCTTCCTTCCCACCTATCTTCCCCAGTCCCTTTCCCGTTGGTAACTGTTAGTCCATTCTTGGGTTCTGTGAGTCTGCTGCTGTTTTGTTCCTTCAGTTTTTCTTTGTTCTTTTACTCCACAGATGAGGGAAATCATTTGATACTTGTCTTTCTCTGCCTGGCTTATTTCACTGAGCATAATACCCTCTGCTCCATCCATGTTGTTGCAAATGGTAGGATTTGTTTTCTTCTTCTGGCTGAATAATATTCCACTGTGTATATATACCACCTCTTCTTCATCCATTCATTTACTGATGGACACTTAGGTTGCTTCCATTTCCTGGCTATTGTAAATAGTGCTGCAATAAACATAGGGGTGCATATGTCTTTTTCAAACTGCGTTGCTGCATTCTTAGGGTAAATTCCTAGGAGTGGGATTCCTGGGTCAAATGGTATTTCTATTTTGAGTTTTTTGAGGAACCACCATAATGCTTTCCACAGTTTACTAATTTACATTCCCACCAGCAGTGTAGGAGGGCTCCCCTTTCTCCACATCCTCGCCAACATTTGTTGTTCTTTGTCTTTTGGATGGCGGCCATCCTAACTGGTGTGAGATGATATCTCATTGTGGTTTAATTTGCATTTCTCTGATGACTAGTGATGTGGAGCATCATTTCATGTGCCTGTTGGCCATCTGAATTTCTTTTTTGGAGAAGTGTCTGTTCAGCTCCTCTGCCCAATTTTAATTGGCTTATTTGCTTTTTGTTTGTTGAGGTGTGTGAGCTCTTTATATAATTTGGATGTAAATCTCTTATTAGATATGTCATTTATGAATATATTCTCCCAAACTGTAGGATGCCTTTTTGTTCAACTGATGGTATCCTTTGCTGTACAAAAGATTTTTAGTTTGATATATTCCCATTTGTTCATTTTTGCTTTTGTTTCCCAAACCCAGGGAGATATGTTCATGAAGAAGTTGCGCATGTTTATGTCCAAGAAATTTTTGCCTATATTTTTTTCTAAGAGTTTTATGGTTTCATGACTTACATACAGGTTCTTGATCCATTCTGAGTTTACTTTTGTGTATGGGGTTAGACAGCAGTCCACTTTCATTCTCTTACATGTAGCTGTCCAGTTTTGCCAACACCAGTTGTTGAAGAGGCTGTCATTTCTCCATTGTATATCCATGGCTCCTTTATCGTATATTAATTGACCATATATGCTTGGGTTTATATCTGGGCTCTCTAGTCTATTCCACGGGTCTGTGGGTCTGTTCTTGTGCCAGTGGCAAATTGTCTTGCTTACTGTAGCTTTGTAGTAGAGCTTGAAGTTAGGGAACGTGATTCCCCCTGCATTATTCTTCCTTCTCAGGATTAATTTGGCTATTTAGGGTCTTTTGTGGTTCCATATGAATTTTAGAACTATTTACTCTAGTTCATTAAAGAATGCTGTAAGTATTTTGATAGGGATTGCATTGAATCTGATGATTGCTTTAGACAGGATGACCATTTTGACAATATTAAAGCTTCCTAGCCAAGAGCATGGGATGAATTTCCATTTATTGGTCTCCTCTTTAATTTCTCTTAAGAGTGTCTTGTAGTTTTCAGTGTATACATCTTTCACTTCCTTGGTTAGATTTATTCCTTGGTATTTTATTCTTTTTGATGCAATTGTGAATGGAATTGTTTTCCTGATTTCTCTTTCTGCTAGTTCATCATTAGTGTATAGGAATGCAACAGATTTCTGTGTATTAATTTTGTATCCTGCAACATTGCTGAATTCAGATATTAAATCTAGGAGTTTTAGAGTGGATTATTTAGGGTTTTTTATGTACGATATCATGTCGTCTGCAAACAGGGACGGTTTTGAGTTCTTCCTTGCCTATCTGGATCCCTTTTATTTCTTTGTGTTGTCTGACTGCCGTGGCTATGACCTCCAGAACTATGTTGAATTAAAATGGGGAGAGTGCGCATCCTTGTCTTGTTCCCGATCTTAAAGGAAAAGCTTTTAGATTCTCGCTGTTATGTATAATGTTGGCTGTGGTTTGTCATATATGGCCTTTATTATGTTGAGGTACTTGCCCTCTATAACCATTTTGTTGAGAGTTTTTATCATGAATGAAGGTTGAATTTTGTCAAATGCTTTTTCAGCATCTATTGAGATGATCATGTGGTTTTTGTCCTTCTTTTTGTTGATGTAGTTGAAGATGTTGATGGATTTTCCAATGTTGTACATTCATTGCATCTCTGGGATGAATCCCACTTGATCATGATGGATGATCTTTTTGATGTATTTTTGAATTTGGTTTGCTAATATTTTGTTGAATATTTTTGCATCTATGTTCATCAGGGATACTCGTCTGTAATATTCTCTTTTTTTGTGGTATCTTTGCCTGGTTTTGGTATTAGAGTGATGTTGGCATTGTAGAATGAGTTTGGGAGTATTCCCTCCTCTTCTACTTTTTGGAATACTTTAATGAGGACGGTTACTAGGTCGTCACTAAATGTTTGATAAAATTCAGCAGTGAAACCATCTTGTCCAGGTGTTTTGTTCTTAGGTAGTTTTTTGAATACCAATTCAATTTCTTTGCTGGTAATTGGTCTATTCAGATTTTCTGTTTCTTCCTGGGTCAGCCTTGGAAGGTTGTATTTTTTTGGAAAGTTGTCCATTTCTTCTAGGTTATCCAGTTTGTTAGCATATAATTTTTCATAGTATTCTCTCATAATTCTTTGTATTTCTGTGGAGTCTGTAGTGATTTTTCCTTTCTCATTTCTGAATCTGTTTATGTGCATAGACTCTCATTTTTTCTTGATAAGTCTGGCTATGGGTTTATCTATTTTGTTTGTTTTCTCAAAGAAACAGCTCCTGCTTTCATTGAGTTTTTTCTATTGTTTTATTCTTCTCAATTTTATTTATTTCTGCTTTAATCTTTATTGTGTCCCTCCTTCTACTGACATTGGGCCTCATTTGTTCTTCCTTTTCTAGTTTCATTAATTGTGAGTTTAGACTGTTCATTTGGTATTGTTCTTCTTTCCTGAGGTAGGCCTATATTGCAATATATTCCCTCTTAACATGTCCTTCACTGCATCCCACAGATTTTGTGGTGTTGAAATATTGTTGTCATTTGTCTCCATATATTGCTTGATCTCTGTTTTTATTTGTTCATTGATCCTTTGATTGTTTAGGAGCATGTTATTAAGCCTCCATGTGTTTGTGGGCTTTTTCATTTTTGTTGTGTCATTTATTTCTAGTTTCATACCTTTGTGATCTGAGAAGCTGGTTGGTACAATTTCAATATTTTTGAATTTACTGAGGTTCTTTTTGTGGCCTAATATATGATCTGTTCTTGAAAATGTTCCATGTGCACTTGAGAAGAATGTGTATTCTGTTGCTTTTGGATGGAGTGTTCTGTAGATGTCCGTTAGGTCCATCTGTTCTAATATGTTGTTCAGTGCCTCTGTCTCTTTACTTATTTCCTGTCTGGTTGTTCTGTCCATTGGAGTGAGTGGTATGTTGAAGTCTCCTAAAATGAATGCATTGCGTTCTATTTCCCCCTTTAATTCTGTTAGTATTTGTTTCACATATGTAGGTGATTCTGTGTTGGCTGCATAGATATTTATGATAGTTATATCCTCTTGTTGGACTGACCCTTTTATCATTATGTAATGTCCTTCTTTGTCTCTTGTGACTTTCTTTGTTTTGAAGTCTATTTTGTCTGATACACGTACTGCAACTCCTACTTTTTCTCACTATTAGTTGCATGAAATATCTTTTTCCATCCCTTTACTTTCAGTCTGTGTATGTCTCTGGGTTTGAAGTCAGTCTCTTGTAGGCAGCATATAGATGGATCTTGTTTTTTTATCCATTCAGTAACTCTATGTCTTTTGATTGGTTCATTTAGATCATTTACATTTAGGGTGATTATCGATAGGTATGTACTGATTGCCATTGCAGGCTTTAGATTCGTGGTTAACAAAAGTTCAAGGGTAATTCCCTTACTATCTAACAGTCTAATTTAACTTACTTCGTATACTATTACAAATACAATCTAAAAGGTTCTTTTCTTCCCCTCCTTTTTCTTCCTTCTCCATTCTTTGTATGTTATGAATCATATTCTGTACTCTTTGTCTTCCCTTGGGTGACATCTATTTAACCTTAGGAATACTTACGTCTATAGGAGTCCCTCCAAAATGCAGTGTAGGTTTGTGGGAGGTAAATTCTCTAAGGTTTTGCTTATCTGAAATTTGTTTAATCCCTCTTTCAAGTTTAAATGATAATCTTGCTGGGTAAAGTATTCTTGTTTCGAGGCCCTTCTGCTTCATTGCATTAAATACATCATGCTACTCCCTTCTGGCCTGTAAGGTTTCTGTTGAGAAATCTGATGACAGCCTGATGGGTTTTCCTTTGTATGTGATCTTTTTTCTCTCTCTAGCTGCTTTTAAAAGTCTGTCTTTATCCTTGATCTTTGCCAGTTTAATTATATGTTTTGATGTTGTCTTCCTTGGGTCCCTTGTGTTGGGAGATCAGTGCACCTCCATGGCTTGAGAGACCATCTCCTTCCCCAGATTGGGGAAGTTTTCAGCAGTTACCTCCTCAGTGACAATTTCTATCCCTTTTTCTCTCTCTTCTTCTTCTGATACCCCTATAATGCAAATATTGTTGCATTTGGATTGGTCACACAATTCTCTCAATATTCTTTCATTCTTAGAGATCCTTTCTTCTTTCTGTGCCTCAGCTTCTTTGTATTCCTCTTCTCTAATTTCTTTTCCATTTACTGTCTCTTCTACTACATCTAATGTGCTTTTAAATCCCTCCGTTGTATGTTTCATTTCAGATATGGAATTTCTTAATGATTGAATATCCAACTTATATTTGTTCCTGAGTTCTTGAATATTTTCTGTACATCCATAAGCATGTTTATAATTTTTATTTTGAACACTCTTTCAGGAAGATTGGTGAGTTCAGTTTCATTTGGCCCTCTTTCTGGGGTTTCTGAGATTTTGGTCTGAACCATGTTCTTTTGACATTTCATATTTCTATGTTGAGCCCACTAGTGTGCAGATACTCCAGTCTCTGGAGCTGCTCAACCCCTAGAGTGAGGTATAGGGTCATAGGGGAGCAGAGCTTCTGCCTGGTGGGAGGAAAGATCTGTTCCATGATTCCCATCTATGGTGCCTGTCTCAAGTGCAGAACCAGTTGGCCAAGCAAACACATGTAAACCTCTGTGCTTTGCGTCTCTAGCTGTTGTAGGCGGGGCCTCCCTCTGGGTGGCCTGATGCCTGTGCAGTGACTGTGGGTTTGCTAGCAGGTGCCTCCAGGCCAGTAGGAGGGCTTGGCTGGCTGTGTGTCACAGTGGGGGGCCTCTGAGCTGAGTAGGCAGCCAGGGACATGGAGCACCTGAAGCTCCCCAAAGTTCCCAACCAGCTGGGCAGAGCATACCCAGACAATCTTGTCCAGCCCTCCCTTCTCCTGCACAGGAAGCTCTGTGCAAACCCTGCCACTTCAGCAGCTCTCTCACTGCTAGGAAGCCTCTCAGACCGCCCATCTTTCCTCTGACACAGAGTGGATGGGTGCAGAACCCCTCCTCCACAAACGGCTGGAATGTCAATTTCTCAAGCAGTCTGCCTGTCCGAGCTCCCCAACATCCAGAGCACCACACACTATAGGGTTCTGCTCACAAAGCACATCTCCAGGGCTAGGTGTCCAGCAGTCCCAGGCTTCCACTCCCTCCCTGCTCCGTTTCTCTCCTCCCACCGGTGAGCTGGGGTGGGGGAAGGGCTTGGGTTCCGCCAGATTAAGGCTTTCCTACATTACGCTGTTTAGTGAGGTCTGCTCTGTTCATGAGGTCTGTTTGCAGTCTGGTTCAGCCTTCTTTATTATTGCTGTTTTAAGTTTAGCTGTATTAATTAACTATATTTTTGTACTGTTTGTGGTTTTGGGAGGATCTCTCCGTCTCACCACTCACGCTGCCATCTTGAATTCCTTTCTGGATCTGAATGATTCTTTATATGTAATGTTTTTAGAAGGACAGGTAAAACTAAATTATAAAGAAAAATAAGGAAGTGATTACTAAAAACTAGTTTCTTTTTGAAATGAGGTAGAAAATAATGAATGGGAAGAAGCAGAAGGGGAGTTTTTAAAGTACTAGCAATATCTGTTTATTTACCTGAGTGGTCATTATATGAATGTTCACTTTGGCAATGCTTGAGACATTTTTGGTTATTAAAATTGGCGGAATTCTCCTGGCATCTAGTGGGCAGAAGCCAAGGATGCTGACAGACATCCTAGAATGATACAGGACAGTAAAAGAGTCACCCAGCCCAAAATGTCAATAGTGCCAACTTTAAGAAATCCTGCTGTAGAGTTGTTGTCTCACTACAAGTATACAGGCAGTTTCTTAAGTTCTTATGTATCACTGGTGATTTCTTCTCTATTTGTTCTTTGTCTCTCTCTCCAATCTCTCCCTACCTTGCAGGTTTTGAAGAAACAAGCTTCTATGAATTCTACAGAGGCAAGGAACTAAATGTCAACAACACATGAACAGAAAGGCAAATTCTTCCGTAGTTGAGTACTCCAGATGAGCATCCAGCTCTGGATGACACCTTAACTGCAGCTTGTGAGACCCTAAGCTGAGAACAAAGCCAAGATGTACAAAGACTTCTCATCATCAAAAACTGATACAATAAGTATGCATAGCTTTAAGCTGCTATGGTTGTGGTCATTTGTTAGGCAGCAATAGAAAATTAATACGGAGTCTCTTTGCTACTTGCTTCTTTAAAGCCAGCAAGAGATAGTCTCTTTCCATGGAGCATCGGGAGACAATTCTCTACTGGCCTTTTGCATTCCTGCATATCTTGTGAGCAAAGGCCCTGATTACTGTTGTTCTGGACAGTCTTTATAATATTGTTTTGCATTCCTGCATATCTTGTGAGCAAAGGCACTGATTGCCGTTGTTCTGGACAGTCTTTACAGTATTGTTTTGCATTCCTGCATATCTTGTGAGCAAAGGCACTGACTGCCGTTGTTCTGGACAGTCTTTACAATACTGTTTTTATAGTGAATAGCCTTGAAAGATACAGTGACTCCTTTGAGAACAAAGCACAGGTTTTCTTACAGTCTTGGAATATAAAGATTGTGTCTCCCTCCAGAATAGCAGGCAAACATGTTTAGTGCTCATTATAAAAGATTTAGGCCCCCTAAGTGTAGCAATCTCTTCTGAAACACAGTGCATGTACAGGTGCCACTCAGCCCTCTTCCTAACACCTTGCTGTCAAATGGAGTGTGGGGAATCAGTGAAAGAAAATACTGATGATCTAGCTACTGCTATTATTGTGGGTACTAAAGGCCTTTCTCTCTGACCTAAGAATCTAGTGTCTTCTGTCAGCATCTATGAAACTGTGGCAGGCTAACTTGTTAGCTTTCAAGTAGGGTAGAATATCAGATCCCTTACAATTCTTGGTAATACTATGCTATAATTGCAATTTTTTTTTTGCCCAAATCTCACATTGACTTATAAATTCCTTTGGGTTAGAGACTTACTTCTAATGGTATCTCTAGCACTTGTCACAATACTTGGTAAAACGAATAACTTCCTCAATGAATTAAGAGCCATTTACCAGATATACTGGCAGTCTGAAATCAATGTAGAAAAAATTAAGAGTTATTTAAAATAGAGCAAAGAAACTTGAGAAAAATTTGAAGGAAAGATTTTGGAGGTTTACAATGGAAAACAAAAACTCAATGCAATACAATAAATAGTAAGGCTTAAATACTGTATAGAAAAGACATGTGGTTTAATTGAAACAACAAATTAAAGTTTTATTCTCAGTGAATATTTGTGATCAGAAAATGCACATTTTCTAAAATCAATATTCCTAAGGAGAAAGTATAAGAACTCATCTTAGGCAAACAATTACATACTAGAAATTTTCAGAGAACATTTAGTTCATTCAGGAGTTAATCATATAATTCAGTCAACAGAACATATAGTTCATTCACAAGTTTTAGCAAATCATGCAATTTAACCAGCAGAAGTCTGAACTAATTTAGTAAATACTGTGTTTAATTAAGAGATTTATGCTTATATTAAATGAATAAAGAGCCTCATTTGGAAAATATCTCCAGATGGTTAAGAAAATAGCAACTGAGAAACAGTATAAGGAATACTGAAATTCATGAATCACGTATAAAGTCAATATACCACTTAAGTTTCCTTAAGAGTTAGCAAATCTCATCTGAAAAGTATTTTTTTTAAAAGCCACCATAGGAGGCTGGTGTGCTGGTTAGCAATTATTTACAACTATGGTACCCACAAAAGCAAAAAGGATGGGAAATAACACTGAGCCTTAAAAATCTTATAAAATTAGTTACAGATTGCCTTTTCTGGATAGGAAAAAAGATCCCAGAGTCACAGCTTACAGAATTACCTTACACATAGACAGAGGACTTTTCTAAAATCTGATAGTGACACTGATTACAAGCAGCTGGCTAGCTAATCACAGATACTTCTCAGAGAGCTACTTGGCCAAAACTGATACTCCCTTAATATAACAAGAAATGGTTTAATGAAAAACTTATATATTATTAATTCTTAAAGCTAGTGACACTAAAATAAAAAGTGTATGACCGTAAATAGTATACATTATAAATGGTGACAGCAGAGACTGCTAAGTATAATCTGATGATTCTTTCCTGTAATAAAATTGAAACAAAGTCAGCTCACATACAGTAAGGGTTGAATTTTTTTCCAAAATAAATGATATGTTGAAGTCTAAACACTCAGAAGCTCAAAATGTAACCTTATTTGTAAATAGGGTCATTTGTTAAGATGACATCATACTATACTAGGGTGGACTCCTAATTCAGTATGACAGACTTGTGAAGACACAGACACACATGGAGAGACTGCCATGTGACAAGGAAGGAGGAGATTGAAATTACACAGCAACAAGCCAAGAAACACTAAAGATTGCCAACAAACCACCAAAAGCTAGGAGGATGCAAAAAAGAATCCCCCTACAGGTGACAGGGGGAATGTGCCCGGCCAAAATCTTGAATTCAGATTCATAGCCTCCAGAAGTGTGAGACAAAAAATTTGTTTTACTGAAGGAAAAAAAACAGCAGCAGACTCATAGAACCCAAGAATGGACTAACAAATACCAAAGGGAAAGGGACTGGGGAGGGTTGGTGGGGAGGGAGGGATAAGGGGATTAAGGGGCATTATGATTACCACACATAGTGTAGGGGGGCATAGAGAAGGCAGTACAGCATAGAGAAGACAAGTAATGACTTGATAGTATCTTACTATGATGATGGACAGTGACTGTAAGAGGGTATGTGGTGGGGACTTGGGGGAAATCTAGTAACCACAATGTTGCTCATGTGATTGTATGTTAATGATACCATAAAAATAAATAAATGAATTTATGTTTTAAGTCACCTAGAGTGTAGTACAGTTGGCCCCTTTTTACAACACAGGCTTAAACTGTACTGGTCCACTTATACATAGATCTTTTTCAATAAATATATTGAAAAAACTTTTGGAGATTTGTGACAATTTGAACATTCGTATTTTAAGAATACACTATATAGGAGATTAAAGATGGTGGCATGAGAGATAAGACAGAGAACTCCTCCAATAACCACATATAATACAAAAATATAGTTAATACAACTAATCCTAAAAGAGCAACAGGAAAGAAGGTCTGCGTCAGACTGCATACACCTGAAGAACAGAGCAGACCTCACGAAAGAGGGTAACATATGAAAGCCTTGATCCAGAGGGACTCAAGCCCTTCCCCAACTCCAGCTCACTGGTGTGAGAAGAGAAATGGAGCAGGGAGGGAGTGGAAGACTAGGACTGATGAACACCCAGCCCTGGAGATTTCCTTTGGGAGCACAAACCTACATTGCATGATGCTCTGGAGATTAGTGGGGTTGGAACACTAAGAGAGGCAGAATACTTGGAGAAACAGACTCCAGCCATTTGTGGAAGACAGGGATGCACATCTGGCTGCTCTGGGACAAAGGAAAGGAGGGCAGACTGAGAGGCTTCCTAGCAGCGAGAGGACTGCTGAAGGGGCAGGGAGTGCATGGAGCTTGCTGCTCGGGAGAAGGGATAGTTGGACAAGGTTGTCTGGGCATGCTCTGCACAGAAGGTTGGGAACTTTCAGGAGTTTCAGGCACTCCATCCACCTGGCTGGCTACGCAGCTCCGAGGCCCCCCACTGTGATACACAGCCTATTGCACATTCTTACTGGTCTGCTGGAACTGGTTCACAAACTGTCAGTCCTTGCCCTGGCATCAGACCAGCCAGAGGAAGGTCCCATGTACGACAGCTACAAATGCAAAGTACAGAGGCTTATATCTGTGTGCTCGGCCCACTGATTTGGACAGTGGAGACAGGCACTGCAACCAGGAAGCAGGAAACAGTTCCTACCTCCCCCCAGGCACCAGCACCACTCCCCTGCAACCCCCGACATCACTCCAGGGGCTGAGCAGCTCCAGAGACTGGAGCTTCTCGGCACTAGAGGGCACCACATATGAAACATCAAAGGGCCCTGGCTCAAACCAAAATCTCATAAACACCAGAAAAATGGCCACGTGAAACTGAACTCACCAATCTTCCTGAAAGAGAGTTCAAAATAAAAATGATAAACATGCTCACGGAGGTACAGAAAAATATTCAAGAACTCAGGAACGAATTCAGGATGGAGATTCAATCATTAAGAAATTCCATGTCTGAAATGAAACATGCAATGGAGGGACTTAAAAGCAGATTAGATGCAGTAGAAGAGATGGTAAATGGAATAGAAATTAGAGAAGAGGAATACAAAGAAGCTGAGGCACAGAGAGAATAAAGGATCTCTAGGAATGAAAGAATAATGAGAGAACTCTGTGACCAATTCAAATGGAACAATATTCACATTATAGGGGTACCAGAAGAAGAAGAGAGGGAAAAAGGAATAGAAAGTGTCATTGAGGAGGTAATTGCTGAAAACTTCCCCAATCTGGGGAAGGAGATAGTTAGTCTCAGGCAATGGAGATGCACAGATCTTCCAAAACAAGGGACCCAATTAAAATGGCAAAGATCAAGGATAAGGAAGGACTTTTAAAAGCAGCTAGAGAAAGAAAAAAGATCACATCCAAAGGAAAACCCACCAGGCTATTATCAGACTTCTATCAACAGAAACCTTACAGGCCAGAAGGGAGGGGCATGATATATTTAATGCAATGAAACAGAAGGGCCTCGAACCAAGAATACTTCACCTGGCAAGGTTATCATTTAAATTTGAAGGGGGGATTATACAATTTTCAGATAAGCAGAAGCTGAGAGAATTTTCCTCCCACACACCACCTCTACAGTGTATTTTGGAGAAACTGCTATAGATGGAAGAGTTCCTAAGGCTAAATAGCTGTCACCAGGGGAAATAAAATGACAGTAAAGAAAGTAGAACAATTAATTACTAAGCAGATGCAAAATCAAATCAACTACCCCCAAAGTCAATAAAGGGATAGACAAAGAGTACGGAATATGATACCCAATATATAAAGAATGGATGAGGAAGAAAAAGGAGGGAAAAAAAAGAACCTTTTCGGTTGTGTTTGCAATAGCATACTAAGTGAGTTAAATTATACTGTTAGATAGTAAGGGAATTACCCTTGAATCTTTGGTAACCATGAAACTAAAGCCTGCAATGGCAATAAATATACACCTATTGATAATCACCCTAAATGTAAGTGGTATGAATGCACCAATCAACAAAAAGAGTCACTGAATGGATAAAAACACAAGACCCATCTATATGCTACTTACAAGAGACTCACTTCAAACCCAAAGACATACACAGACTGAAAGTAAAGGAATGGAAAAAGATATTTCATGCAACTAATAGGGAGAAAAAAGCAGGAGTTGCAGTACCTGTATCAGACAAAATAGACTTCAAAAAAAAGAAAGTCACAAGAGACAAGGAAGGACATTACATAATGATAAAGGGGTCAGTCTAACAAAAGGATATAACTATTATAAATATCTATGCACCCAACACAGGATCACCTACATATGTGAAACAAACACTAACAGAATTAAAGGGGGAATAGAATGCAATGCATACATTTTAAGAGACTTCAGCACACCACTCACTCCAAAGGACAGATGAAACAGAAAAAAAATAAAGAGACAGAGGCACCGAACAAGGTATTAGAAAAGATGAACCTAACAGACATCTACAGAACACTCCAACCAAAAGAAACAGGATACACATTCTTCTCAAGTGCACATGGAACATTTTCAAGAATAGATCATACACTAGGCCACAAAAAAAGCCTCACAAAATTCAAAAACACTGAAATTGTACCAACCAGCTTCTCAGACTACAAAGGTATGAAACTAGAAATAAATTACGCAAAGAAAGTGAAAAAGCCCCAAAACATGGAGGCTTAATAACATGTTCCTAAATAATCAATGGATCAATAACCAATTAAAAACAGAGATCAAGCAATATATGGAGACAAATGACAATAATAATTCAACAGCACAAAATCTGTCCAATGCAGCAAAGGCAGTGCTAAGGAGGAAGTATAATACAATACAGCCCTATCACAGTATAGAGGAATAATCCCATATGAACGGTCTAAATTCAAAATTAATGAAACTAGAAAAAGAAGAACAAATGAGGTCCATAGTCAGTAGATGGAGGGACATAATAAAGATTAGAGCATAAATAAATAAAATCAAGAATAAAACAATAGAAAGAATCAATGAAAGCAGGAGTTGTTTCTTCAAGAAAATAAACAAAATAGATAAACCCATAGCCAGACTTATCAAGAAAAAGAAGAGTCTACACACATAAACAGAATCAGAAATGAGAAAGGAAAAATCACTATGGACACCACAGAAATACAAAGAATTATGAGAGAATACTATGAAAAATTATATGCTAACAAACCGGATAACCTAGAAGAAATGGAAATCTCTCTAGAAAAATACAACCTTCCAGAGCTGACCCACAAAGAAACAGAAAATCTGAACAGACCGAATACTAACAACAAAATTGAATTAGTAATCAAAAAACTACCTAAGAACAAAATCCTGGACCAGGAGGCTTCACAGCTCAATTTTATCAAACATTTAGTGAAGACTTAATACTAACCTCCTTAAAGTATTCCAAAAAGTAGAGGAGGAGGGAACACTACCAAACTCATTCTATGAAGCCAGCATCACTCTAATACTAAAACCAAGCAAAGACACCACAAAAAAAGAAAATTACAGACCAATATCCCTGATGAACATAGATGCAAAAATACTCAACAAAATATTAGCAAACTGAATTCAGAAATACATAAAAAATATCATCTATCATGATCAAGTGGGACATATTCCAGGGATACAAGGATGGTACAATATTAGAAAATCAATCAACATCATCCACCACAATAAAAAAAAAGGACAGAAACCACATGATCATCTCCATAGATGCTGAAAAAACATTCAACAAAATTCAACATACATTTATGATAAAAACTCTCAACAAAATGGTATAGAGGGCATGTACCTAAACATAATAAAGGCCATATATCACAAACCCACAGCCAACATCATACTTAACCGTGGGAAGTTGAAATCTTTTCCTTTAAATCAGGAACAAGACAAGGATGCCCACTCTCCCCACTTTTATTCAATATAGTTCTTGAGGTCCTAGCCAGGGCAATCAGACAACACAAAGAAATAGGAGGCATCCAGATTGGCAAGGAAGAAGTTAAACTGTCCATGTTTGCAGATGACATGATATTGTACATAAAAAACCCTAAAGAATACACTCCAAAACTACCAGATCTAAAATCTGAATTCAGCAAAGTTGCAGGATACAAAATTAATACACAGATATCTAGTGCAGTCCTACACACTAACGATGAACTAGAAGAAAGAAAAATCAGGAAAACAATTCCATTCACAGTTGCATCCAAAAGAATAAAATGCCTAGGAATAAACTAACCAAGGAAGTGAAAGACTTGTACTCTGAAAACTACAAGACACTCATGAGACAAATTAAAGAAGATACCAATAAATGGAAACACACCCATGCTCATGGATAGGAAGAATTGATATTGTCAAAAATGGCCATCCTGCCTAAAGCAATCTACAGATTCAATGCGATTCCTATCAAAATACCAACAGCATTCTTCAACGAACTAGAGAAAATCATTCTAAAATTCATATAGAACCCCAAAATACCCTGAATAGCCAAAGCAATCCTGAGAAGGAAGAATAAAGCTGGGGGATTATGCTCCCCAACTTCAAGCTCTACTACGAAGCCACGGCAATCAAGACAATTTGGTACTGGCACAAGAACAGACCCACAGACAAGTGGAACAGACTAGAGAGCCCAGATATAAACCCAAGCATATATGGTCAATTAATATACGATAAAGGAGCCATGGATATACAATGGGGAAATGACAGCTTCTTCAACAACTGGTGCTGGCAAAACTGGACAGCTACATGCAAGAGAATGAAACTGGATTATTGTCTAGCCCCATACACAAAAGTAAACTCAAAATGGATCAAAGAACTGAATGTAAGTCATGAACCCATACAACTCTTACAAGGAAACATAGGCAAAAATCTCTTGAATATAAACATGAGCAACTTTTTCCTGAATGCATCTCCTTGGGCAAGAGAAACAAAAGCAGTAATGAACAAATGGGACACTAAGCTAAAAAGCTTCTCTACAGCAAAGGACACCATCAGCAAAACAAAAAGGCATCGTTAGTATGGGAGAATATATTTGTAAGCTACAGATCTGACAATGGGTTAACATCCAAAATATATAAAGAACTCACATGCCTCAACACCCAAAAAGCAAATAACCCGATTAAAAAATGGCCAGAGGATATGAAAAGACAGTTCTCCAAAGAAGAAATTCAGATGGCCAACAGGCACCTGAAAACACGCTCCACATTGCTAATTATCAGGGAAATGCAAATTAAAACCACAATGAGATATCACTTCACACCAGTTAGGATGGCCAACAGACAGAAAAGACTAGGAACAACAAATGCTGACGAGGATGTGGAGAAAGGGGAACCCTCCTACACTGCGGGTGGGAATGTAAGCTAGCTCAACCATTGTGGAAAGCAACCCGGAGGTTCCTCAAAAAACTAAAAATAGAAATACCATTTGACCAGAGAATTTCACTCTTAGGAATTTACCCAAAGAAAACAACTTCTCAGATTCAAAAAGACATATTCACCCCTATGTTTATCACAGCACTATTTACCGTAGCCAAGAAATGGAAGCAACGTAAGTGTCCATCAGTAGATGAATGGATAAAGAAGATGTGGTACATATACACAGTGGAATACTATTCAGCCATAAGAAAGAAACAAATCCTATCATTTGCAACAACATGGATGGAGCTTGAGGGTATTATGCTCAGTGAAATAAGTCAGGCAGAGAAAGACAAATACCAAATGATTTCCCTCATTATTGGAGTACAACAACAATGGAAAGCTGAAGAAACAAAATAGGAGCAGACTCACAGACTCCAAGAAGGGACTAGTTGGTACCAAAGGGGAGGGGTGCAAGAGGGCGGGTGGGGAAGGAAGGAGAAGGGGATTGTGGGGCATCATGACTGGTACACATGGTGTGTGTGGGGTCATGGGGAAGACAGTGTAGCTGAGAGAAGACAAATAGGGACTCTATGGCATCTTACTACATAGATATACTGTGACTGCAATGGGGTATGGGGGGGACTCAATAAGGATGAATGTAATAACTACATTGTTTTTTTTGTGAAACCTTCATCAGAGTGTATATCAATGATGCCTTAATAAAAGAAAGAAAAAAAGAATACACTATATAGTACATATAACATAAAAAATATATGTGAATCAGCTATTTATGTTATTGGTAAGGCTTCTGGTTGACAGTACACTATTAGTAATTAAGTTTTTGGAGAGTTCAAGTTATATGCAGATTTTCAACTACTCATGGACTTGGCACCTCTCACCCCCATGCTGTTCAAGGGCCAACTGTATTTTATGTCAGCAACCCTAGAGAACTAATTACATATTAATTGTCAGTATAGAGTAGCCATTTCCTACTCCTACACTGCATTGCATTTTTCTGTGTAAAATACATCATTCATATGTAAAAATTTTCCTTATTTAAGATTATTTTTCATTTGAAAAATGTCATTCAAAGCAGTGGCTTTGGGCAAAAGGTCATACAGAATAAGTGTAGTGCTTTGTGTGTTTATATTCATAATTGATTATTCATTTTTTATGTGATCTTTTTATGCCTTGTTTCACAAAAAGTGTTCATTCAGGCCTCAGTTCTTTCTCAGAATGAACTGCTCCTTGTGTAGGTGAACATTCTATGTGTAGATGTGAAGAGGTGGGTTCAGGCTCTTTTCACCACCATCTTAGACCCACCTTAATGAACTCACATTAATATTAAACACAATCGTCTTCAGAGCAAAAAATATTACTAGGGAAAAAGAGCATCATTTTATAATGATAAAGGGATCGATTCATTAAGAAGACATAGATAGTGTTGCTCATGTCATTGTACATTAATGATACCAAAATAAAAAAAGAAAACATAGCAACTTTAAATGTTTATGTACGTAATAACAGGCCTCCTATATACATTAGATAAAAACTGATAGAACTTCAAGGAATAGGCAAATCCATAAATACAGTTGAAAATATCAATACCCTTCTCTCAATAATTGATAGAATAGACCTAATAAATAGAAAAGGATATAGAAGACTTTCAGAACCCTGTCAATCAACTGGAACTAACGAACTTATGAACTACTACATAAAAACAAAAGCAAAATACATATTGTACATCACTGCAACTTTACAAATATCAATGGGATAATAAGGAGATTATTATGAACAATATGAGGCCAATAAATTTACCAAGTTGGGTGAAATGACAAATTCTTTAAACACACAACCTACCGAAGCTCATTCAAGGAGAAACAATAACTTGAATAGCATATATATTTAAGAAGTGTTCATTTTATATTCAAACACTCTACAAAGAATATTCAGAATTCACAAGTAAAGCCATTTGAATCCAATCAAACACTTAAGAAAGAAATAATACCAGTTCTTCACAAACCCTACTAGAAAACTGAAAAAGAGGAAACATTTCCAAACTCATTTTATGAAAGCAACTCATTTTCTTACAAACATAAGTTGTTTTACTTCCCATTTGTACGATGTTTCAATTATTTAAGGAAACTTCTAGTACTGTGCCTGCCCAACAGCCAAAACTTTTGCATCTAAAAATATTTTTGTGATAAATGAAGCTTAAGAGTGTTATCTCTACAATATGGAAAAAATTTCCTAACAGAGATTAGCCTTCAATAGACTTGGAAAGTAGTCAAATTTTAAATCAAACTTTACTGATGTACAACATTTCTTTTCTTTTTATGCATAAAGACAAAACTATACATATATTCATTAAGATACTTTTCAATTCACCTTAAAAGGAAAAATGAAATCATTTTTACTTTATTTATGGGATGTGCCTATTAGCAATAAGTATTTAAATCTGAAAAGTATCCTAAGATGTTTCATTCTTATAAGTATATTTGAGGACTAATCAAACTTCACATAATGGTCACTTTCAAAAGGACCTATAATCTTTGGATCTAACATTTTTATCTAGTTAGTTATTAAGCAAATGTTACTATAGTCTAAATTTTGGAAATTATACATAAACTCTTTAAGTAAATATCTGATTAATAAAAATAGGCCAATTTCTCAACTAAGAAACTTTTAGTTTTACTGTAACATATAGGATTATATATTGGGGGAAAAAAGTTTCCTTTAAAAGGGCATAAAAATGTCCCAGATATTAATAATGAAGTGCTTCTTCAAAACATTTGGTATTTTCGAACTGTTACATCACATTAAGACACATTATATTACATAATGTATAACAATATAACATATAATGTATACATAAACCATACCGTGTCTTGCTTCGGAATTTGTACTAAAACAGAAAGAAGCTGCTCTGTATCAAGAAATCTTGATATAACTGAAAGAAAAAATATGAACATTTAAACTTTGTGTACAGTTTAAAATACAGACTATATAAAATGTTATCCTCAAATAATAAAACAGAACTGTTCTACTTGTATTACTTGTTTTAATTGTAATTTACATGTACCAGGAAGAAAATGATAAACTCTAATGGTCTTTCTCTTAATTTTGATTACTCACAATCTAGTTTCAAAATCTGACACCATTGCTCACTCCTTCCTTCTTGAAACTCTACTTCTCTGGCTTTTAGATGCTGCTTATCATAATTTTCTTCCCACCTTTTTGATCTCTAACTTTTCTTCCTGATACTTAAAAGATAAGATTAAAGCATAGTTCAACCACTAACCATGCAATGTGGATCTGAACTTTAGGTGTGCTCATCTTTTGAATGTAGATAACATCTACTTCCTATGGTTATTGTAAGGATTAAGTGAGATAATATGTGTAAAGTACCTTGTACACACCAGAGCTCAAAATGATTATTTTATTCTTCTCAACTTGTTTTCTATCTTAAAATATTCTATAAAAACAAACTGATCAATAACTGTAACCTACCCCTTTTAAACATCCCCATTTTTTTAAGTTTACCATTTAACATACAGATCTTTTAAGAATGCACTCATTTCGCCATACTTAAAATATACTAAACTACAGCAATTATTTCCTAATGTTTCATCGTTATATCATCATTATAATGTGTGATCTCAAAACTTTTCTGTAGACTTACTGATACTTTCACAAAGTGGCCCCAACTTGCTCTCCTTTAAAAAAATGGAAAAACAAAAAGTTTTGTGCCACTTGCTTCCTGTTCAAACTGCCAGGCATCTCTTGATAGTTTTCAGTTTGCCTGCCTCTAGAACATATCCCTTTCTAATTTGCCATTTCTAAAAATAATTATGTTAAAATTGTGTTTAAAAAATGAGAGTAAATAGGCTGAATATACCTGTTATACTGTTCAACACGACATACTACTATTATGACATTTTACATGTGATACCACCAATCAGACTCTCTTAAGCCCTCACATAGATTGGCCTTTCTCTTTTTCAGTCTCTTTTTTTTTTTCCTTTCCCCAAATCTACCATGACAACCAGAATAATGTTTCTAAAATAAAGATTAGATAATATTACTTTCTCGGTTTAAAATCATCAGCTCACTATTGCCTGCAGAATAAAATCCAAATGTCTTAGCATTATATAAAGGCCCTTCATAAGCTAGCATCAATCTTCATTTTCTGCTCGTTTTCTCCAAGGCTTCAAGTCATAAATAACTACTGGCCATGCCTTCAGTACAGCAAGCTCTTTTATATCAACATAAATATAACTACAGAAGCTTATATTAAATCTACCTTCCCCAACTTCACAGAAAAGCAATTGTACCCCTGTAAGTAATGACTTCAAGGTCACAGCAAATGGCACCTACACCAGATCTTTATCCCAGCCATCACATACAAACACATTTCTGTTATCCAAATACTCATCAACATATCCTGCACAGGCATGCTCCCTCAGTCTTGAACACCATTTCTGTCTCCTGTTGTCAAAATCCACTCATTTCCTTAAACAGAGCTGAATTATTATCTGTGAACTGTGAATCCTAAATTCTATCCTTATCCCACACCCTCCTATGTGTTCACATAAAATACTCAATTATTATTGCATTTATCACACTGTATCATAATTATTTAGAGTTCTGTCTCCCTAACATGATTGTAAGGTCCTTGAGGACAGAAACTTATAGCTTAATCTCCCTCATCTTTTTATCCCTAATATCTGTAGAATGGCCACAATAGGTACTTTAAAAAAATTAGTTTTGAATTCTCATTTTTAATAAACTATAAAAATTACCCTCTACTCAGTTTCTACTTCCCTACTTTATCACATGTTAAGATAAATTAGAAACTATCAAGATATAGAAAACATAGAAGTGTTTAACATTTGTAAATGCCAATTCAAAGCTTTGTTATAAGGAATTATAAAACTTAAAATATATCAAAATTAAAGTATCAAAGAAAATCGAAACTTTTCATTAGAATCTCATCACATAAAACATAATAATCCTGGAATCAGCAGAATATTGTTTTCAACAGGTTCAACAAGAAACCAATAGTTTAACAAATATGAATACCCATTATGTCCTAGTCTTATACAAGAATCATCCAACAAAACACGTATGTGCAATACAGTAAGATATGTGCCAGAACAAGAGCTGGAGAAAACACGTAGAAAAGATGCCTAACACAGACGTGGGGAGTCAGAGAAACCTCTAGCAGAAATGACATTTACACTGGAACGGTAAAGGATAAACTACAGTTTGCAAAAGAGCAGCTTGAGAGGAGGGGCTGCAGGGAAGGAGGAGGAGAAAGAACCTCAGCAAATACTACCAAGTGCAAAGGCCAGAATATCAAAGAGGATATATTTAAGTAACCAAAAGAAGTTCAATTCTATATAATTATACTAGAAGGCAGAATGGAAAGTTAGGAGTAGCGAGAGATATTCTGGGAAATGACAAGAAAAAAGCCATATAGAAGAGTTTGGATTTTATCCTGAAAGTCACGAGCAGAGATTGAAGGATTTTATGCAAGTGGGTATCTGGTAGCCCCCTAAGATGCCCATATCCTAATCTCTGGAACCTGCAAAAATGACACCTGGTAAAAGGGACTTTGAAGATGGGGATTAAGTTAAGCATTTTGAAATGGAGAGACTACTCTGGATTATTTGTTAGTCCCAAAGTCATCACAAGGATCCTTTATATAAGAGAGAGGCAGGAAAATTAGAGAAAGAAGATACAAGAGCAAAAGCAGAGATCATGAATAGAGAAGATACTATACTGCTGGCTTTGAAGATGGAGGAAGGGCCATGAGCCAAGGAACGTAGATGGCCTCTAGGAATTGGAAAAGGCAAGGAAACAGATTCAGCCCTAGCACCTCCAGAAGGAATATGTACCTGCTAACACATTGATTTTAGCCCAGTAAAACTGATTTATCACTTCTAGATTGTAAGATAATAAATTCAAATTGTTTTAAAACACTAAATTTGAGGTAATTTGTCACAATGATAAGAGGAAACTAATATAGAGTGGTGTGCTCAGATTCATATTTTCAAAAGATCACTCAGGCTGCAATGCAGAGAAGAGACTATAAAGAGCAAGTCTGAAGGAAAGAAACCAAAAAAGAGGCTGTTGCAATACATCAGATTATAGATAAATTGTAGCCCAGGCTGGAGCAGCAGCATTGAGAATAGAAATAAATACATTCAAGAAGTACATAGCAAGAAGACTTTGCAGAATTTGATGACTGTTTGAAGGGAAGAGTTGAGGTGTCTGCTTTGGTAATGAGTTTGGATGTGGACTTTTTCACTGAAATCAAGAACTGATTTAGAAGGGAAGACTGGCACAGTTTGGACCCATTAAATTTGAAGTAGTTGGGGAACATGTAAGTGCTGAGGAGGTAGTAATATACATGGGACTGAAGGTCTGTAGAGATTTCTTGGCATGAGATGCAAATCTGGAAGTCATGATTATGTGAATGATAATTATTAAGCCAGGAAGGTGGGTAAATCATGTAAGAATACACAGGCTAAAAAGACAACCTACAACATACCTTTGAAGAAACACAGCATTTAGAGAATGAACAAAGGAATAGAAGTCTGAAGACACAGTTTTTCCCTGTTCCATTTGGAAGAAACAGCTCTGGGATTTTTACTCTGCTACCTGATCAATGACAGAGCTTTCTGAGGACATTCTAAGACAGTATACAGTCCTGTGGTCTGTTTGGAAATCTGTATAAATAACGTTTCAAGGGAAATACCCTGTTAGTTTTGACTAGATAGTCATATAAACTTTTTAAGGAAATGAGTGATAGAGCTTAAAAAAAAAGAAAGGAGAAAACCCTAAAGTGATAGGAAGAAAATCAGGGGATTATAACAGAAACAAAGAAAGGCAGTAATCCAATAAGAAGAGATATTCAGCAATAACACACAAGATGGAGTTCAAATAGGAAAACTGATTATGTGTACATTAAATTTAACAAAAACGAGCAGTGGGTGACTGTTTTAGGTTGGGTTCTCCAGGAACAGACCCTGGGATAAAGATTCATGTTCAAGTGATTTATTTAAAATGTGCTTCTGACTGCTGTATACATGAAGCCAATATAAGATTGTATATCAACGATACTTCAAAAAAAATGTGCTTCTGAGAGAAACCAGTAAAGGAGAGAAGAAAGACAAGGGAAGGGGAAAAAAGCCAAGCAAAAGTATAATTTCAGGCAAAGTCTTGTGGACAGAAACTTCAACTAATCCTATAGAGTAATTGTGGTCTTTAATGTATATTCAGGGCTTTCATCAAATCAAAGTGAGACAGACAGATTTCATATTCTCCCACCATTCCCACACCATTAAGGGCTGCAAAGCATTTTTGGCACTCTGTGCTTGAGAACAAAGCAATCTATGGCTTGAGGGTGGGCTTCCGAAAGAGTCCAGGTGTGGGCCATTAGATGCAGAAGCACACAGAGCAGGGAAAGGGGCACATAGAAAGGTAAAAGAGACCCGAGATTATTTGGGACAGAGAACCAACAATATCTGCTACAGTGGCCTTGACGAGAGTGGTCTCAATGCAATAGTGAGCATAGAAACAAGGCTGCAGCAGACTGAGATGTGCTGATGAAGAGAAAATACTGAGTGCAGAAAATCTGTGTTTCAACAAGTTTGGCTATGAATGGGAGAAGAGAAATAAGGTGGGAGCTGGAGAAGATGAAGTCCAGGGAGATATTTTACACAGGTGGGAGAGACCTGAGGAAAAGAGAAAGATATTGAAGATACAGGAGACCACTGGTGCAAGGATGGGATCCAGAACACACAGACAGGAGCAGGAATACCACTTACAGTTGAAACAAAGGGAAGGAAAAATGGATGAGTACAACTGCATATTTAGTAGCAGTAAGTTTAAAAAGGTAACAATGGCTGGAGCTTGACTAACATGACATGATTAAGTAAATTTCCATATCCCTGGTTCTTTTGTATTATACAAAATGACAGGTATAGGTAGGCCAACAAGATGTTGCTGTGAACAAGAAAAGGGTTACCAATTAAAAATGGACTCTTGGTACCTTTCCCAAAGTCTCACCAAATACAGGAATATATAGAAAAAAATGAATATAATCAACAACATTGGAAATCAAAAGTCACAGTCAATATAATGCCAGATTTTTAAAAAAATTATGTCACTTAAAAGGTATTTGGAATTGGACTGGGTAAAACCTGTTTAGGCTATAAATGCCTTTTTCATGTACCCCTTCAGCTCAGACTACCAGAACACCAGGGGGATGGTTAGGAGAACAGATATATGGAAAACAGACCAAGCTACCAGAAACCAGGAAATGAACTGGAAGCAATACATATAAACTGTCCTTCTATCTACATATTTAAGAAGAAAATTGCACTGCCCTGTCAGTAAACAAATAGCCAGGTGCTAAGGACAACTCTCTTACCTCATGTTATGGGTTGAATTGTGTCCCCCAAGAAGATGTTTTGAAGTTCCAGACCCTGGTATCTGAATGTGATCGTATTTGAAAATAATCTTTGTAGAGGTAACCAGGCTAACATAAGGTTATTAGGATGAGCCTTAATCCAATATGACTGGTATCCTTATAGAAAACAATACATTTTAAAATAATTTGCATTTATAAGATTAGACAATATTCACTTACCTGACTGAAGTCCAAAAAAGAGTTCCTCATCTTGAAGTAATTCTTGAACACAATCTAATCTCATGTTAATGGTTTGAGTATCAACTAGAGGTTCCAATATATTAGAACGAAGTCTTCTACTTCCTCCGGGAGTTTTAGTATAATTTAGAGCACCAAAGAGTGTGTGGTTATTTCTTTGAAAACACAAGTTAGGAAAATTTCTTTAAGTACAGAAAGGAAAATCCAAGAAAACTGCAATTTAACTTTCTAAATAATCCTATTCTCTACAGCAGTGATTCTCAAACTTTAACATGTATACAAATCACTTGGGGATTCTGATTCAGTAGGCCTGGGTAAGGCCTGTCAGAATCTACATTTTGAATAAGCTCCTAAGTATGCTGTCAGTCAATGAATCATATTTTATTAACAAGGATCCATAGTATCTTTTTGTATTGAATGACTTATTTCATATTATCAGTTACAATATTCAGACTAATATAAAATGTTCTAGTCTATGGCATTCTACCAAAAATAGCAAGATATCAATAGTATATCCTTGAGGGGAAAAATAACTATTACATTGATAAAATGAATATTTATTATAATCACTTTGTTCTAATTTCAGAAGTTAGAGAACTACAAGGAGAAAGAAAACAATTTCAGGTAAAGAAACTGTTAACAAACAAACCAACAAACAAAACAGGATTATATAGAGTTGTTTTAGTTAGGCTGGATCAGAAAGACCTGTGTGTGTATCTGGCAGTTGACTTAAGGCATCTAGGCAAAGATCATGATGAGATGGGGATGACGGTGACATTGGTTGTGAGAACAGTTAACACATATTGAACACTGTGCCAGACATTGTTTTAAGTATTTTATATATATTATTGAATTCTAACAACCATGGTATGAGGTAGATGGTATTATTAACTACCTTTTACAAGGGAAGGAACTGAAGCACAAAGAAATACCTTGTCCAAGGGTTGCAAATAAGTGAACAAGGAGAATTACCAGTTAAAAATGGCCAAGAAGAACAGCAATTTAAGCCCAGGAAGTCTTTCTTGCTCCAGAACCAGAAAGATCAAGGCCGGTGGAGCTTTGTCAGTGAAGGTAAGACTGGAGGGAGATGAATGAAGAAGCTAATAGAAGCTAGCACACAGAAGTCCTTGTAGGCCATTGTAAAAACTCTAGATTCTATTCTAAATGTAATGGCAGCCACCGGAGGTTTTAAGCAAGGGAGTTTCAACTTCTGATTTCTAGTTTAAAAGGATCACACTCTGGACACTTGCTGAGAAAAGACTAATTGTAGGAGGGTAAGAAGAAGGCAGAAAAACAAGTTAGGAGCTATAATAGTAGTCCAGGCTAAAATGATGGAGATATGGGTTAGGGCTACAGCCTTGGAAATAGTAAGAAGTGATCCAAAATTGGTATGTACTCTACAGGTTGAATCAAGAGGATTTACTGATGGATTGAATCTGGCTTGAGAAAGAAGAAAAAACAAGAATGACTCCTAACTTAAGTCATCAGACTACCAGATTTTTGTTATATCAATTTAAACAAATTTTTAGGGAATTACTCAAATCACATCCTGGCTTTGGGGCAGTGGTGGTTCATCACAGGCACATCTCAGTCACTTTTTTTTTTCATTTTTTAAGAACTTGACTTCTGCAGGAGCAAAGGAAATGAGGAGCACACACAAACCTGTCACTGCTGTAGAAATTAACAACAGGTGAAACTGTATGCTGAACAGGTAAAAAGTCTACAGAAGCATTAGTTATTCAGATAGTTCAGTAGGTAGAATACCTATCTTTAAACCTGATATTCTTTGGTTCAAGTCTGTGAACAGACTTCTCAATTTTTCCTTTTCAACTATAATATAAACTCCTATTCTATCACTTAATATATGGCAGAAACTCAAGCAATGTTTGACAGTGATAATGATAAACAATCATGAACTAATGAAATTTGACAAAGTAAAACTGATTACAAAACTGTAATAATAACCAGCCTTGGCCGTTGACTTTCTGTGTTATTATAAAATAAGAAATCAATGACAGTAATTTTTCCGGATACTATTTTAACCCTTTTTATCTAGCAACAGGAAAAATATTAAATATTCACTAGGCTGTAAAGGAGTAAGAACTACAATTTATTATGAACTCCTAAAAAAATGTTATAATTTTAGACCATCATTATCAGCAGAACTGTAAAAGTGCTGAGGCCACTATACTGATAGATACCTACAAGTAGTATATTCAGTAGTACTTATTTTTACTGTTTTTTGCTTTTTTACTTCATACCAACAGTACCTAAATAGACCTAAACTGTTCTTGATGATTAAAGTAAATAATCAAATTAGCCTGGGTTTCCATGTTTGCAACAGTAAATAATGTTTGAAGATTCCACATAACTGAAAATGAAGTCAACAATGTGCAAAGTGACAGAGGCATTTAAACAAGTACGGCTCTAAAATAGCATTGAGCATCTTAAAGTTTCAATTCTCCAAAGTACTCTTTATTCCCTTCTATGCTCTTAATACTAAAATTCATGTTTATCCCTTTCACTGATATCTGAAGTTGTATTACTCAAAGTTGAGATTTAACTACTCTAAGCTTACTCCCACCTTGCATGTTACCAATCAGTAACACTAAATAGCTTATAGTTTCCTTGCACATACTATATTGTTAGTTGAAATCATGCTGTCAAGATTAATTTTTACTCTTACCACCTTTTCTACTTCATTTAGGTAACTTCTATTTACACTTCAAAACTCACCTTAGGTGTTACCTCCTCTAGAAGGATGTTCCTAATTACTCCCCTTGTATCCCTTAACCAATCCAATATTAACTCTCTGTGATTCCATTATTGTTTATGTAAACTTTTATATCACTATACTTAATGCATGTTAATAATACTATGTGTCTCCTCCTCTAGACTGTAATTCCTTAAGGAGAAAACCATGACTCATTAATTCTTTGTAACAGATTGACCCGATATTAACACATCCCCGCCATAAAAACCACCACATGCTGATTACAGTATCTTCTATAACATTTTAATTCTAATTTAGGTACCTCACTATAAAATCCATAACCACTGTGTGTGCGTGTATGTGTATGTGTATGTGTATGTGTATGTGTGTATGCGTGTGTCTGTTTGTGCCTCTCCCTGCCTCACTCCCTTTCATGTTATGCTCACCATCAATATTCCTGGTACTTTAACTAATGCTAATAAACCAATAATCCAGCAATCTGGTAATACACCACAAATAGCTGAACAACACACCACAATTAGTTGATCCAACTATTTTTTCCTTCTCAAATGATGACATAGGCCCTTGAATGTCCTGTACATGATGCTCTTAAAATTGGTTATTTTAATTTTGTGGATTCTGAATACATCTTTTTTATTGTGGTAAAACATATATAAAATAAATTTTACCATCTGAACCACCTTAAACAATAATTGAGTGTCATTAGATACACTTGCAATATTATGTAACCATTATCACCATCCATTTCCAGAATGTTTCATCATCCCAAACAGAAACTCTGAATCCATTAAACAATAGATACCCATTCCCCACATTCTCCAGCCCCTGGTAAACTGCTAACTTTTTGTCTCTACGATTTTGCCCATTCTAGGTACCTATTATATAAGTGGAATCATAAAATATTTTTCCTTTTGTATTTGGCTTATTTCACTTAGCACACAATGTTTTCAAGGTTCTTACATCTTGTGGCATCTGTCAGAATTTCCTTCCTTTTTAATGCTGAGTGATATTCTATTGTAGATATAAATATCTTATTTTGTTTATCCAGTCAGTTACCCACTGATGGACATTTGGTTTGTTTCCACCTTTTGCCTACAATTTGTGAACAATGCTGCTAAGAACACTTCTGTGAAAGTAACTGTTTGAGTCCCTGCTTTCAATTCTTTTGAGTCCCTGCTTTCAATATACCCAAAAGTGAAATGCTGGATCATATGGCAATTCTATGTTTAACTCTTTGAAAAACAACCATACTGTTTGCCAAAGTAACTGTACCATTTTACACTTGCACCATAAATGTACCAGGCTCTCACTTTCTTCACATCCTCACCAATGTTTACTTTCCATTTACTTGATAATAACCATCCTAATGGATATGAAGTAGTAACTGCAGTTTTGATTTGCATTTCCCTAACGACCAATGATGTTAAGTATCTTTTCAAGTGTTCATTGGCCATTTGTACATCTTCTTTGGAGAATATCTGTTCAAGTCTTTGTCTAGTTTTGAGATGGGTTGTTTGTTTGTTTTTTGTTGTTCAAAACAAGTATCTTTTTAAAACCTGACTTTGGAACATCTGAGCAGCTGAGCAACAATGGTACAATGGTTAAAAATATGTTTATTCAATATTACTCCTTCAAGCAATTTAAAGAAGTATAAAGTAACTATTCATTAAAAAAGTGACATAATAAAATATATGATATGTGTATAAGAAAAAAATGGATGATCTTACCTACAGTCTTGATTATTAATTATTAATTCAAGGTTTTGGGCTGATGATGAATCTATCATGGCTGTCTGTTCACTACCCTGGAAACAAATCTTGAGAGATTTTGGTGCATAAACTGAATTTTGAATAAATTCAACATATTTTAATAAAGCCGCAACAGCTGCAAGGCAGTAATACCTGTAAGTTAACCAGTGATACATCACTACAAATATTTAGAATAAAAAAAGTTATTGCTATAAAAGGAAATATTTAATCTTAGTATTAGGAAAACTATAAAAATTTGCATAGCATTGCTTAAATGCAGAGAAAAAGCACACCAAGTGTACCTTATTTTTGAAATCTAGGTAACTATTTTGATAAAAATAGACAGTTTTCTGAAATCCGACATTTAATGGATATTAAACTCCAATACAACATATATTAGAAGACAACATTCAATGGTAATTTGTCTCAATTTTTGATGTATCATTCTGAGTACTCAAATAATGTTGAAAGAGTCTGAGAGCTTTAAAGGTAGAGTTAGGATATTCCAATGTATAGGAAAGTATGTTATGATCTCTTAACAGTCATTGGAATTAACTGAGTAAACAATTGGTCAGAACCCAGCCCAAAGAAAGTATCTATTTAGCATGTTCTACGAAATATCCTTTCCCAAAATATCCTCTGTCCCTTGCTGAATCTTTTAAGAGTATAGGTATGAAGTAACAGGAATACAGCTTTAATTGTGGTTCACTTCTGCACCCTTATATTTCTAGATTGCTGCAGATACTTAAGATTTTCACTTCAAAATGGTCAGCAGTAACAATTAGGGCAATAGATTATAACTAACTTGGAGAAATTCTCTATAAAATAGGTTAGCAAGATATGCCTTGTATATAAATTTTAGTTAATTGTGTGACTATTTCAGTAATGAGTTTGTATTACAAGGCAAGATATTTTCTAGGTGGTAGGGATACAGCAGAGAACTAAACAGACAAAAGACCTTGCCTTCATGGAACTCACACCAGAGATTTATTACTTTCCTTAACTCATAACTTACTTGGACTGAACCTCCATTAGCACAGTGCTGAATTCTGCTATGCATAATTGTTCAATGTACTCTAATCCTTTTGTTTCATTGAAGTATTTCCTTTGGATAGTAGTGAAATTAACATTCTGAAAAGAAATTTTAATTTCGAAACACATCTTAAGTTTCATGTGCTTGCTGAAAACTGCTCTCTTAAATATATGCTGGTACATAGGTAAATAGCTTAAATATTGCATACAGTTTATTTTTTATTAACTATTTTCCAGACTTAAAATGTTTTCTTAGTTATTTACAAAAAGAGAACGATCATATGTTTTGCTAAGTGAATTATGGTAGCCTGTAGCACTATTAGACCATATGCACCTGAAATTTAACTGAATATATTAGGTACAGTAATAAAAAATAAACATGAGAGTCTCTAACTTCCACTAATTTAATTCTACAGCAACATTGCCACATAAATTAAACACTCAGCCTTATATCCTCTGACATAAGAGATTTTTTAAAAAGAAAAAAAAAGCATGAAGCTGTAGAATAAAGGTGTATTTACTTTGAAGGAAAGTAATAAGTAAGAAAGGTAATATAATAACAATGAACTGAAACAGCAGTAATAAAGGGGGAAGGGAATAACAAGCAGGGAGGGAATTTGTTATGTGCCAAGACTGTTTTAACAGTTATCTAACATTCACAATAAATCTATGATAAAAGATGATATGTCTTGCAACTATAACTTTCCTGTGTAAGTAAAATTCTGAAAAATCAAGTAACTTTTCTAGCATTATACAACTTATACACACCAGAGCTCAAATTCAAATTTAGATTTAATCAATCACAGTGCTTCTGTATCCAGAAATAGTAATTAGTCTAACATGTGGAAACATGAACAAAGCAGGACGAGTTAGGGTCCTTTCCTGGAATTCATGTATGTACACTAGAAGAAAAAAGTTATTTTTTTCTGACTTGGTTAAGCTGAGAAACCATCAGCCTGGAACCATTAGCAATTATCTTCTTAAACCTCATAGAGATAACCTGTCTGCAGTTTTAAAAAAAAGAAAAGAAAAAAAGGGGTGTGGGATGAAGTAGGGACATGATCTAGCCAACCATCTGGCTTCCCAATTACATAAGCCAATAAATTTCCTGTTTTAATTAAGCTTGTATAAATTGAATGTCCGTTATTTACAACTGAAAAGCTTAATGACTAAGCAAGACAAAATAACCAAAGTTGGAAATATATACATAAATAAAGGTGATTGAAGTAATGAGTGAAGGAGATAACAGAGATTTGTCAAATAGAGAAAACCACAGATTTACCATAGGTCTATTTCTGGCAATGAGTCAAAGACAGTGCGCTACATCGGATCTCTAAGAGCACCACACAAGAAATCCTATATGTTGCAGATGCTGAATATATTAAGAACAATAAAGAACTCATCAGACCCTTAATCTCAACTTGTTTCCAAATGTATTAAAGTTTAAGTCCACAAACATAACAAAATATAGTATATTCTGAAAATAATTTGCATTCTCAGGAATTATTACAACTGCAATGCTGCCTACTTGGTTTGGAATCACAGCCCCCATTCCACAAAACTGATTTTCTAGAGGGAAGATATTAACTGAGGGGGACAGCATTGGTAGGATAAGGTTCCAGAGAACTTACCTATTACAGTCTCACAGATGGAGCCTAGAGTAGTAGGATATTTTTGAGGCAGTACATGCTACCAGGGGAAGTTGAAACAATTCTGTAATATAGATCAAATTCCAAAAAAAAAGTATTTTCTGAAAGCTGCTATCCACTAGAAATATAAAAACTTAAATTTTAACTCATCTGGCAGCACAACAACCAGTTTCTAGGAATCTACAATGAAGGAAATCCAGGCTTTCTTTAAGCGACTGCTTTCTGTATACCCCGAAAAACCTTATTACCTGAAACATTTTTCCTTTTATTTAAAGTAGATCAAGGGTGCCAAGTCAAAGAACTGAATCCCTGTCATTTTTTTTGTTTGTTTCTTTTTATTTAAGAAAAATCTTTTGTTCCTTTATTGATCATTTTGTCTTTAGAAAAATGCAATTTAATTATTTTCTGTTACAATCAGAATTTAAAATTGACCTACATTAGATAACTGAAAATTTTAGATTGATTAAGGTCAAAATGGTTAAAGCAGGTTCTTTAGAATGAATGAAATGAATTAAGGATTGGTTGGTCTTCTCACATGAATGAGTTAATAACCTTTTTATATTATTTTATTTTATTTATTTACATATTTTATAATTTATTTTGGTATCATTAATCTACAATTACATGTGCAATATTATGGTGATTAAACTACCCCCTTCATCAGGTCCCCCCCATCAACCCCATTACACTCACTGTCCATCAGCGTAGTGAGATGCTATAGAGTCACTACACGTCCTCTGAGTTTTACAGCCCTCTCCGTGCCCCTCCAACATTACATCTGCTAGTCGTAATGCCCCTTTTTCCCCCTTATCCCTCCCTTCCCGCCCATCTTCCCCAGTCCCTTTCCTTTGGTAACTATTAGTCCTTTCTTGTGTTCTGTGAGTCTGCTGCTGTTTTGTTCCTTCAGTTTTTTTCTTTGTTCTTATACTCCACATATGAGTGAAATCATTTGATACTTGTCTTTTTCGCTTGGCTTATTTCACTAAGCATAATACCCTCTAGCTCCATCCATGTTGTTGCAAATGGTAGGATTTGTTTTCTTCTTATGGCTGAATAATATTCCATTGTGTATATATACCACATCTTCTTTATCCATTCATCTAGTGATGGACACTTAGGTTGCTTCCATTTCTTGGCTATTGTAAATAGTGCTGCGATAAACATAGGGGTGCATCTGCCTTTTCCAAACTGGGCTGCTGCATTCTTAGGGTAAATTCCAAGGAGTGGGATTCCTGGATCAAATGGTATTTCTATTTTTACTTTTTTGAGGAACCTCCATACTGCTTTCCACAATGGTTGTACTAATTTGCATTCCCACCAGCAGTGTAGTAGGGTTCCCCTTTCTCCACATCCTCGCCTACATTTGTTGTTGTTTGTGTTTTGGATGTTGGCCATCCTCACTGGTCTGAGGAGATATCTCATTGTGGTTTTAATTTGTATTTCTCTGATGATTAGCTATGTGGTGCATCTTTTCATGTGCCTGTTGTCCATCTGAATTTCTTCTTTGGAGAAGTGTCTATTCATGCCCTCTGCCCATTTCTTAATCGGATTATTTGCTTTTTGTTTGTTAAGGTGCGTGAGTTCTTTATATATTTTGGACATCAACCCCTTATCGGATATGTCATTTATGAATATATTCTCCCATACTGTAGGATGCTTTTTGTTCTACTGATGGTGTCCTTTGCTGTACAGAGCTTTTCAGCTTGATATAGTCCCACTTGTTCATTTTTGCTTTTGTTTCCCTTGCCCAGGGAGATATGTTCATGAAGTCGATCATGTTTATGTCCAAGAGATTTTTGCCTATGTTTTTTTCTAAGAGTTTTATGGTTTCATGACTTACATTCAGGTCTTTGATCCACCTTGAGTTTACCTTTGTGTTTGGGGTTAGACAGTAGTCCAGTTTCATTCTCTTACATGCAGCTGTCCAGTTTTGCCCACACCAGCTGCTGAAGAGGCTGTTGTCTCCCCATTGTATATCCAAGGCTCCTTTATCAAGTATTAATTGACTGTATATGTTTGGGTTAATGTTTGGATTTTCTATTCTGTTCCACTGGTCTGTGGGTCTGTTTTTGTGCCAATACCAAAAGGTCTTGATTACTGTGGACTTGTAGTAGAGCTTGAAGTCAGGGAGCATAATTCCCCCTGTTTTATTCCTCCTTCTCAGGATTGCTTTGGCTATTCGGGGTCCTTTGTGGTTCCATATGAATTTTAGAATTATTTGTTCCAGTTCATTGAAGAAAGCTGTTGGTAGTTTGATAGGGATTGCGTTGAATCTGTAGATTGCTTTAGGTAGTATAGCCATTTTGACAATATTTATTCTTCCTAGCCAAGGGCATGGAATGAATTTCCATTTATTAGTGTCCTCTTTAATTTCACTTAGAAGTGTCTTGTAGTTTTAAGAGTACAGGTCTTTCACTTCCTTCGTTAGGTTTACTCCTAGGTATTTTATTCTTTTTGATGCAATTGTGAATGGAACTGTTTTTCTGATTTCTCTTTCTGTTAGTTCATCGTTAGTGTATAGGAAAGCAACAGATTTCTGTGTGTTAATTTTGTATCCTGCAACTGTGCTGAATTCAGATATTAGTTCTAGTAGTTTTGGAGTGGAGTCTTTAGGGTTTTTTATGTACAATATCATGTCACCTGCAAATAGTGACAATTTGACTTGCTCTTTACCAATCTGGATGCCTTGTATGTCTTTGTTGTCTGATTGCCATGGCTAGGACCTCCAGTACTATGTTGAATAACAGTGGAGAGAGTGGGCATCCCTGTCTTGTTCCCGATCTTAGATGAAAAGCTTTCAGCTTCTCGCCGTTAAGTATGATGTTAGCTGTGGGTTTGTCATATATGGCCTTTATGATGTTGAGGTACTTGCCCTCTATACCCATTTTATTGAGAGTTTTAATCATGAATGGATGCTGAATTTTGTCAAATGCTTTTTCAGCATCTATGGAGATGATCATGTGGTTTTTGTTCTTTTTGTTGATGTGGTGGATCATGTTGATGGATTTTCAAATGTTGTACCATCCTTGCATCCCTGGAATGAATCCCACTTGATCATAATGTATGGTCTTCTTGATGTATTTTTGGATTCGGTTTGCTACTATTTTGTTGAGTATTTTTGCATCTACGTTCATCAGGGATATTGGTGTGTAATTTTCTTTTTTGGTGAGGTCTTTGCCCGGTTTTGGTATTAGAGTGATGCTGGCGTCATAGAATGAGTTTGGAAGTATTCCCTCCTCTTCTATTTTTGGAAAACTTTAAGGAGAATGGGGGTTATTTCTTCTCTATATGTCTGGTAGAATTCAGAGGTGAATCCATCTGGTGCGGGGGTTTTGTTCTTGGGTAGTTTTTTGATTACCACTTCAATTTCGTTGCTGGTGATTGATCTGATTACTTTTTCTGTTTCTTGTTTGGTCAGTCTTGGAAGGTTGTATTTTTCTAAGAAGTTGTCCATTTCTTCTATGTTTTCCAGCTTGTTAGCATATAGATTCTCATAATACTCTCTTATAATTCTTTGTATTTCTGTGGGGTCCGTAGTGATTTTTCCTTTCTCGTTTCTGATTCTGTTTATGTGTGTGGATTCTCTTTTTCTCTTAATGAGTCTGGCTAGGGGTTTATCTATTTTGTTTATTTTTTCAAAGAACCAGCTCTTGGTTTCATTGATTTTTTTTCTATTGTTTTATTCTTCTTAATTTTATGTATTTCTTCTCTGATCTTTATTATGTCCCTCCTTCTGGTGACTTTGGGACTCATTTGTTCTTCTTTTTCCAATTTCAGTAATTGTTTCTTTAGACTATTCATTTGGGAATGTTCTTCCTTCTTTAAATAGGCCTGGATTGCAATATACTTTCCTCTTAGAACTGCCTTTGCTGCATCCCACAGAAGTTGGGGCTTTGTGTTGTTGTTGTCATTAGTCTCCATATATTCTTTGATTTCTGTTTTGATTTGGTCATTCACCCATTCATTAATTAGGAGAATGTTGTTAAGTCTCCATGTATTTGTGAGTCTTTTTGATTTCTTTCTAACGTTTATTTCTAGTTTTATACTTTTGTGATCTGAGACGTTGGTTGGTAGAATTTCAATATTTTTGAATTTATTGAGGTTCTTTTTGTGGCCTAGTATGTGATCTATTCTGGAAAATGTTCCATGTGTACTTGAGAAGAATGTGTATCCTGCTGCTTTTGGGTGTAGAGTTCCATAGATGTCTGTTAGGTCCATCTGTTCTAGCATGTTGTTCTGTGTGTCTGTGTCTTTACTGATTTTCTGTATGCTTGATATGTCCTTTGGAGTGAGTGGTGTGTTGAAGTCTCCTAAAATGAATGCATTGCTTTCTATTTCCTCCTTTAATTCTCTTGTCACATATGCTGGCACTCCTGTGTTGGGTGCATATTTATTTATAATGGTTATGTCTTCTTGTTGGACTGACCCCTTTATCATTATGTAATGTCCTTCTTTATCATTTGCTACTTTCTTCATTTTGAAGTCCATTTTGTCTGACACATGTACTGGAACACCTACTTTTTTTCTCCTTGTTGTTTGAATGAAATATGTTTTTCCATCCCTTCCCTTTTAGTCTGTGTATATCTTTGGGTTTGAGGTGAGTCTCTTGTAAGCAGCATATAGATGGGTCTTGTTTTTTTATTCATTCTATTACTCTGTGTCTTTTGATTGCTGCATTCAGTCCATTTACATTTAGGGTGATTATCAATAGATATGTACTTATTGCCATTGCTGGCTTTAGAGTCATGGTTACCAAAGGTTCAAGGGTTGCTTCTTTACTATCTAACTATCTAACTTAACTCTCTTGTTAAGTTATTGTAAACACCATCTGATGTTTCTTTATTTCTCTCCTTTCTTATTCTTCCTCCTCCATTCTTTATATAGTAGGTGTTTTATTCTTTGCCTTTAGTTTGTATTTGGATGGTCTGCCTTCTTTGCCATGATATTATTTTCTCTGGTGACATCTTTTTAGCCTTAGGAGTGCTTCCCTCTAGAGCAGTCCATTTAAGATGTCCTGTAGAGGTGGTTTATAGGAGGCAAATTCTCTCAGCTTTCGCTTGTCTGGAAATTGTTTAATCCCTCCATCATAACTAAATGATAATTGTGCTGGATACAATATTCTTGGTTCAAGGCCCTTCTGTTTCATTATGTTAAATATATCATGCCATTCTCTTCTGGCCTGTAAGGTTTCTGTTGAGAAGTCTGATGATAGTCTGATGGGTTTTCCTTTGGAGGTGATCTTTTTTCTCTCTCTAGCTGCCTTTAATACCCTGTCTTTATCTTTGATCTTTGTCGTTTTAATTATTATGTGTCTTGGTGTTGTCTGCCTTGGGTTCCTTGTGTTGGGAGATCTGTGGGCTTCCATGGACTGCAAGACTATTTCCTTCCCCAGCATGGGGAAGTTTTCAGCAATTATTTCTTCAAAGACATTTTCTATCCCTTTTTCTCTCTCTTCTTCCTCTGGTACTCCTATTACGCGAATATTGTTCCGTTTGGATTGGTCACACAGTTCTCTTAATATTCTTTCATTCCTAGAGATCCTTTTATCTCTCTCTGCCTCAGCTTCTCTGTATTCTTATTCTCTGATTTCTATTCCATTAACAGTCTCTTGCATCTCGTCCAGTCTGCTGCTAAGCCCATTGATCGCTTGTCTCAATTCTGCATTGTCTTTCCTCACTTCCCTCACTTCCTCCATCTGCTCTTGCATATTTCTCTGTAGATCCATCTGTATGGTTATGACTTTTGTTCTGAATTCTTTTTCAGAAAGGTTGTGCATTTCCATCCCTTCAGGTTCCCTCTCTGTTGTTGTCTGGGTCTGGGTGAGTTTTGTTTGTACCATATTCCTCTGTCTTTTCATGGCGATAGAAGTGGTCGCTGGTAGGTGCCACGTATGTCAGCTGGGCTCTTTAAGACTTAAAAAAAAAGAAAGAAAGAAAAGAGAAAAAAAAACAAGAAAGAAAGAAAAGAAAACAGAAAAAAAACCCCGCAAAAAAACGCCCACCGGGATTAGATTCTGTGAGGATGCTGTATGTGGTGCTTTTGCCCCAGTATTCTGCAGCCACGGCCATGCCGCCCCGCAGGGCCTTTTGTAGCTCCGCCTTGCGGTGTGCCGAGTCCTCTCAGGTGTAGCTGCCGGCCGTGTGCTGTCCTGTATCTTCTGGTCTCTTTTTTAGGAATAGTTGTATTGTATTTTCATAAATACATATGGTTTTGGGAGGAGATTTCTGCCACCCTGCTCATGCCACCATCTTCCCGGAAGTCCTCCCTGCCATTTTTATTTTACGAATCAATAGTCCCTTACCTAGGATAATTTAATGAGTACTTTCGGGTAAATATAAAGTTACTCAAATTATTTAGAATGCCATTATAAAATGGATTTCAAGTAAAGTAAAATCTTGAGTGCTACTATTAAGAATCACTTACCTTGAAATTTTCTGTGATCAGAGTAAACAACTTGGTCGAATTCCCCACAACACAAGCAGTATTTGACATTATTATTTCCAAAGGTGATAAAATTTTGAGTTTAGTGATCACCTAAAATCATTTGAATAAATAATTTCTTAAATGAAAGCTTAAGAGTCTCTAAAACTAAAAAAGTTTCATACTTTTCTGAGATAAATACTTAAAACTAATTCATAGATGTACAAAATAACCACTGTCCTAATTACATATTTGATTTACAATATGCTTCTAATGGTAATACAGTAAACATTTCCTATATAAGGACAAATGTAAAGTATTATTATAAACATAGGCTATATTTTACTTACAATAGTTTATAACAGTTCTAACCCAAAAAATTAGAATGAACTTATCAAATACATATTATTAAGGTAAGATTTTTTAAAATAAATTCTTCTACTCAGTATTTCATCCATCTCCCTAGAAAAAACATAAGCACATTCAATAGTCTAACTATGTGCTTCAATAGCTATTCCACCCTGGAACAGTTTAGGGATTTAAGTATACAGAAACGCAGATGAGAAACATCTGCTTTATGACTTAAGCTTTTCACAATATAAGGTGCATTTCTCAGGACTATTCTAGACACAGAAATTCTTAATATTCTAAACATTCCTGTTTAAAACAAAAATCTTTTTTTCTATTTTTATAATTACATAAAAACGTGAAACACCCAGAGATAAAGTTAGTATGCAGTACTAGTATCATTTAGGTTGTTTGGTATGTTAAGAAATAATTATTAGGAAGGAAAAGGGAACCATAAGAGGAATTAGGGAAAGGAATAAAGAATAGTGAGACATTAAAAATAACAGTATATCATATTTTTTAATAATAGTAATTGGTTCAAAAAACTTTTAAGAATATGAGATTAGGAATAGACTACCTTCTACCTGATAAATAAGAATTCCCATAACAATAAGCCAGTGGCCCAAATTAATGATGAGTGATAGAAAGTGAAGGCAAGCAGAGACTAAATTATGATTAAGATACAAGTTTCCCTTAACTCTGGAAAATAAAGTTCAAATTCAGTTCAGTGGAAACAGTCCTTTAGAGACAGCATATATTATCTTTGAAGTAAGTCCAGGAATTAATTCGAAGATACTGATTTTAGAAACTAACATTACCAGTAATTTTAAATGTTTCAAGTAACAGTAAAACAGTATTTTTAGGATAAAACAGATTCAAAAGTTAAAATCCTATGTAAAACAATTTTATTTTTATTCAAAGTAACATACATTGGTGCAAGCATGAATAATCTTTACCAAAAAGTAAACTAATTAGAAAAACAATAACTTGAAAATCCACATAGTACCCACTAGATCAACCATTTTCTAGGAGTATAAAAATACTTACCTTTGCATATGTTGTATTATCTGCAAACTGAGATAATATAATTTGAGGGCTTTTTAAATCAATACTTGCCATTCCTATTTCTCCTCTGGCAAGTCCTCTCCCTTCTACAACAGCCACAATAACTGATGGGGAGTATGCAGAAACTGCAGACGAGGATGTAGCTGTTAAACATTTTTTTTTTTAAGTAAATGGGTAAACATATAATACTTTCTAGTTCTTATTCATAAGACCAAGTCTAGGACATGGCTACTAATATCCAAGAAAATAATATTTTTTTCCGCACCACAAAATAACTTTTGATATGCAGACCAAATAAACACGTTAATTCTGAAAGTATATTGCCAAAACTTAACTTCACATTTAGAAATAATGTATTTATACATTGCTTTATTTTACATTTTATTGGAATAGAGTCATAAAGGAACACAGAATTTAGAATTGGAAAACTTATTTATCCTACTCTGTCATTTAAAAGCTATATTAATTTGAGGAAATTATTTCATTAAAATCATAAATCACAAAATATAACATAATAACTGCCCTGCCTAACTCATCAGGCAGAAAGGATCAGTGAGATTTTATATATATATATATATATGTATATACACATTTTATAAATTATAAAACATTATAAACTATAAACTCAATTATGATATATCTGCATAATGTCAGATATTTTATTAATATGACAAGAATATTCTAAGTTATTTACTTGGATTAACTTATGTAACTGTCACAATCATTACACCAAATTAGACATTATTTTCTCCATTTACTTATAAGAAGTCTGAGGCATGGATGAATAGGTTGAGTCTGAATTTTTATGCAAGCAGCCTGGATCCAGAGCAGGTGCTCTTATACACTACATACATTACTGATTTGAGGTCTGTGCCTTACAAACTATTTTCAGGTTAGCTTTTAACTACTCCGAAGTTATCATTTCTTCATCTGTAAACTGGAAATACCAAACATTTTCCACATAGTTGTTATAAGAAATGCAATAATATGAATTTCTTTTGTGAAATTATTTAAATACAGGACACTATAGATGAAAAAAGTCAGACTAAAAATATCTAAAATTTTATTTTCAAAGAAGCAAAATTTCTTTTATTCACTTGTCAACTTTCAGTATATACCATTTTCTTCTTCTCTCCTTTCCCTCCCTGACCTAGATTCTTTTTTCTTTTCTCTTCTTCTAATGCCTACAAAACTTATAAATTTATGCTATCTTAGTCAGTAGTCAACTTAAGAGTTAACTTAAAAATTTATTGTGTCAAAATCTCAGAACTCATTTTGTCATTAAAGCCATGTTACACATGGTGATTGAATATTTATTAGGTCTATGGAGTCAGTTTAAATTCTGTAATAGAATACGACCTTCCTAACTTTGATTGGAAAATAATACCAAGTTCCAGTGGAAATCACTCAGAAGACATCTCCGTTAAACTTCTTAAAGAACACTTGTACTGTTATCTATTATAGGTAATACTATAATGAACATCCTAGTGCATGGAACTATTTTCTGGGTCTCCTATTATTTCCTTAGAGTGGATCCTTAGATGTCAAATCACTGGAACAAAGGAAAACCACAATTTTTAAAGATCTTATATGTAAATATTGCCAAATTTCTATTCAGAATTGTACCAATTTTTAATTCCACGAACAGTATAAGAGAAAAAACAATCTTTCCATGTCCTTAACCATTACTAACCTCTGAAATGTATTATTATTATTATTATTATTATTATTATTATTAGCTAAAGGACTGGTGCTTAGATTTGTATTTTTAAGAATTAATATCAAAATTGAACATAATATATCCAATTGTTCTCTAGATTTTCTTTTGAGATGTTTATACCCATTTAATACAATTTTCACTAGGTCTTAATGGTTTTCAATCTGTTTTTATGATAATTTTGTAAATCAATGACAATACTTTATACTTGCAGCAATCTTAATTTTTTTGATATCTCAAATATTTGTACTTTTGTATAGACAATCTTTTCCTTTATAATCTCTCCTATTGCTTTCCTACTAAGAAACTCCGCCATCATTGAGATATTTGATATACATCACTATTGTAATTTTTTGACTTGTTTTGTTCAGTTTGATCTTTCTTTTGGGCAGAAATTTGAGCATGTTTGTCCACCATGTCCGGTATGAAGGATGACCAGAAGTACAGAGTTAGACTCATTCATGGGCAGTTGCTAATGGCCTAGTTGGGTGGTTCAGGGACTTGGAATGAACAGGATTATATCTCATGTGAATGCCCAACAAAGGGCATCCACTGTAGAAAAGATACTTAATAATCAGGTAGACAGGAGACTTCTGGGAAGATGGCAGTGTGAGCAGGGTGGCGGAAATCTCCTCCCAAAACCATATATATTTATGAAAATACAACAAGTACAACTATTCCTAAAAGAGAGACCAGAAGATACAGTACAACAGCCAGGCTAGAGCTGCACCTGTGGGGACTCAGAACTTCACGAAGCAGGTAGGACACAGGGCCACAACCCAGCAGGACCCGAATGCTCCCCCACCCCAGCGCACAGGCGGGAGGAAAGGATTCAGAGCAAGGAGGGAGTGGAGGCATGGGCCTACCAAATAATCAGCCCTGGTGATCTGTGCCGGGAGCACTGACACACTCACTTGGTATATCGGAGATCGGAGAGACAGAGGGGCAGGATCTGAGAGGGACGGCGCAGTCAGGTCCTCTCAGCCGGCTCCCCCGGACAAGAGAGAAGCGCGCGCTTTTTAAAAGTCTTAAAGAGACAAGGGCCCAACAGCGGAACAAAATCGTCCTGGTGGACTCAGCCCAGCAGGAGGGGGAGTTCTCAGGAATTTTGGGCCCCTAGGCCAGAGGTGGAGCAAAGGAGCCATGCCCAGGCTTCCCACAGAGATCAGCAGCCTCCCATTCGTTCCCAACCCCCAGGCCGGTGCCACAAAGGGTCTGGCGGAACGGAGTCGTGGAGCAGCAGCACCACCTACAGCGACCTCACAGAATCTACCCCTGGCGGGCGTTTTTTTTTCCTTCTTTGTTTTCTTTCCTTCCTTCTTTTTTCTTTTTTTTTCCTCCATCCTTTCTTTTTCCTTTTTTTTTTTTTTTTTAAAAGTCTTAAAGAGCCCAGCTGACACACTTGGTGCCTACCAGCGACCACTTCCATCGTCATGAAAAGACAGAGAAATATGATACAAAAAAAGCTTAGCCAGACAACCCCAGAGAGGGAGCCTGATGGGATGGACATGCACAATCTTCCTGAAAAAGAATTCAGAATAAAAGTCATAACCATACAGATGGATCTACAGAGAAATATGCAAGAGCTGAGAGAGGAAGTGAGGGAAGTGAGGAAAGACAATGCAGAAATGAGGCAAGTGATCGACGAACTTAGCAGCAGACTGGAAGAGATACAAGAGACTGTTAATGGAATAGAAATCAGAGAACAGGAATACAGAGAAGTTGAGGCAGAGAGAGATAAAAGGATCTCTAGGAATGAAACAAGATTACGAGAAATGTGTGACCAATCCAAATGGAACAATACTCGCATTATAGGAGTACCAGAAGAAGAAGAAGAGAGAAAAAGGGATACAAAGTGTCTTTGAAGAAATAATTGCTGAAAACATACCCAAGCTGGGGAAGGAAATAGTCTCTCAGAAAATGGAAGCCCACAGATCTCCCAACACAAGGGACCCAAGGAAGGCAACACCAAGACACATAATAATTAAGATGCCAAAGATCAAAGATAAGGACAGAGTATTAAAGGCAGCTAGAGAGAGAAAAAAGATCACCTATAAAGGAAAACCCATCAGACTATCATCAGACTTCTCAATAGAAACCTTACAGGCCAGAAGAAAATGGCATGATATATTTAATGTAATGAAACAGAAGGGCCTCGAACCAAGAATACTGTATCCAGGACGATTATCATTTAAATTTGAGGGAGGGATAAACAATTCCCAGACAAGCGAAAGCTGAGGGAATTTGCCTCCCATAAACCACCTCTACAGGATATCTTAAACGGATTGCTCTAGAGGGAAGCATCTTAAAGCTAAAAAGATGTCACCAGAGAAAATAAAATCATAGCAAAGAAAGCAGACCACCCAAATACTAACTAAAGGCAAAGAATAAAACACCTACTATATAAAGAATGGAGGAGGAAGAATAAGAAGGGAGAGAAATAAATAATCATCAGATGGTGTTTACAATAACTTAACAAGAAAGTTAAGTTAGACTGTTAGATAGTAAAGAAGCTACCCTTCAACCTTTGGTAACCATGAATCTAAAGCCAGCAATGGCAATAAGTACACATCTATCAATAATCACCCTAAATGTAAATGGTCTCAACGCACCAATCAAAAGACACAGAGTAATAGAATGGATAAAAAAGCAAGACCCATCTATATGCTGCTTACAAGAGATTCACCTCAAACCCAAAGATATACACAGACTAAAGGTGAAGGCATGGAAAAACATATTTCATGCAAACAACAAGGAGAAAAAAAGCAGGTGTTGCTGTACTTGTATCAGACAAAAAAGACTCTAAATGAAGAAAGTAGCAAGAGATAAAGAAGGACATTACATAATGATAAAGGGGTCAGTCCAACAAGAGGATATAACCATTTTAAACATATATGCACCCAACACAGGAGCACCGACATACATGAAACAAATACTAACAAAATTAAAGGAGGAAATAGAAAGCAATGCACTCATTTTAGGAGACTTCAACACACCACTCACTCCAAAGGACATATCAAGCAGACAGAAAATCAGTAAAGATACAGAGGCACTGAAGAACACGCTAGAACAGATGGACCTAACAGACATCTACAGGACTCTACACCCAAAAGAAGCAGGATACACATTCTTCTCAAGTGCACATGGAAAATATTAGGCCACAAAAAGAACCTCAATAAATTCAAAAATATTGAAATTCTACCAACCAACTTCTCAGATCGCAAAGGTATAAAACTAGAAATAAATGTTAGAAAGAAATCAAAAAGGCTCACAAATACATGGAGACTTAACAACATTCTCCTAATTAATCCATGGGTTAAGGACAAATTCAAACAGAAATCAAAGAATATATGGAGACTAATGACAACAACAACACAAAGCCCCAACTTCTGTGGGACACAGCAAAGGCAGTTCTAAGAGGAAAGTATATTGCAATGCAGGCCTATTTAAAGAAGGAAGAACATTCCCAAATGAATAGTCTAAAGACACAATTACTGAAATTGGAAAAAGAAGAACAAATGAGTCCCAAAGTCACCAGAAGGAGGGACATAATAAAGATCAGAGAAGAAATAAATAAAATTGAGGAGAATAAAACAATAGAAAAAATCAATGAAACCAAGAGCTGGTTCTTTGAAAAAATAAACAAATAGATAAACCCCTAGACAGACTCATTAAGAGAAAAAGAGAATCTACACACATAAACAGAATCAGAAACAAGAAAAGAAAAATCACTACGGACCCCACAGAAATACAAAGAATTATAAGAGAATATTATGAGAATTTATATGCTAACAAGCTGGAAAACCTAGAAGAAATGGACAACTTCTTAGAAAAATACAACCTTCCAGGACTGACCAAGCAAGAAACAGAAAAAGTAAACAGACCAATCACCAGCAACGAAATTGAAGTGGTAATCAAAAAACTACCCAAGAACAAAACCCCCGCACCAGATGGATTCACCTCTGAATTCTACCAGACATATAGAGAAGAAATAACCCCCATTCTCCTTAAAGTTTTCCAAAAATAGAAGAGGAGGGAATACTTCCAAACTCATTCTATGACGCCAGCATCACTCTAATACCAAAACCGGGCAAAGACCTCACCAAAAAAGAAAATTACACACCAATATCCCTGATGAACGTAGATGCAAAAATACTCAACAAAATAGCAAACTGAATTCAAAAATACATCAAGAGGATCATACACCATGATCAAGTGGGATTCATCCCAGGGATGCAAGGATGATACAACATTTGAAAATCCATCAACATCATCCACCACATCAACAAAAAGAAGCACAAAAACCACATGATCATCTCCATAGATGCTGAAAAAGCATTTGACAAAATTCAGCATCCATTCATGATTAAAACTCTCAACAAATTGGGTATAGACGGCAAGTACCTCAGCATCATAAAGGCCATATATGACAAACCCACAGCTAACATACTTAACGGCGAGAAGCTGAAAGCTTTTCATCTAAGATCGGGAACAAGACAGGGATGCCCACTCTCTCCACTGTTATTCAACATAGTACTGGAGGTCCTAACCATGGCAATCAGACAAAACAAAGACATACAAGGCATCCAGATTGGTAAAGAAGAAGTTAAATTGTCACTATTTGCAGATGACATGATACCGTACATAAAAAACCCTAAAGACGCCATTCCAAAACTACTAGAACTAATATTTGAATTCAGCACAGTTACAGGATACAAAATTAACACACAGAAATCTGTTGCTTTCCTATACACTAACGATGAACTAACAGAAAGAGAAATCAGAAAAACAATTCCATTCACAATTGCATCAAAAAGAATAAAATACCTAGGAATAAACCTAATGAAGGAAGTGAAAAACCTGAACTCTGAAAACTACAAGACACTCCTAAGATAAATTAAAGAGGACACTAATAAATGGAAATTCATCCCATGCTCTTGGCTAGGAAGAATAAATATTGTCAAAATGGCTATACTACCTAAAGCAATCTACAGATTCAATGCAATCCCTATCAAACTACCAACAGCTTTCTTCAATGAACTGGAACAAATAATTCTAAAATTCATATGGAACCACAAAGGACCCCGAATAGCCAAATCAATCCTGAGAAGGAGTAATAAAACAGGGGGAATCACACTCCCTGACTTCAAGCTCTACTACAAAGCCACAGTAATCCAGACAATTTGGTATTGGCACAATAAGAGACCCATAGACAAGTGGAACAGAATAGAGAGCCCAGATATAAACCCAAGAATATATGGTCAACTAATATATGATTAAGGAGCCTTGGATATACAATGGGGAGATGACAGCCTCTTCAGCAGCTGGTGTTGGCAAAACTGGACAGCTACATGTAAGAGAATGAAACTGGACTACTGTCTAGCCCCATACACAAAGGTAAACTCATGGTGCATCAAAGACCTGAATGTAAGTCATGAAACCATAAAACTCTTAGAAAAAAACATAGGCAAAAATCTCTTGGACATAAACATGTGACACTTCTTCATGAACATATCTCCCCGGCCAAGGGAAACAAAAGCAAAAATGAAGAAGTGGGACTATATCAAGCTGAAAAGCTTCTGTACAGCAAAGCACAGCATCAGTAGAACAAAAAGACATCCTACAGTATGGGAGAATATATTCATAAATGATATATCTGATAAGGGATTGACATCCAAAATATATAAAGAACTCACGCACCTTAACAAACAAAAAGCAAATAATCCGATTAAGAAATGGGCAGAGGGCATGAATAGACACTTCTCTAAAGAAGAAATTCAGAAGGCCAACAGGCACATGAAAAGATGCTCCATATCGCTAATCATCAGAGAAATGCAGATTAAAACCACAATGAGATATCACCTCACACCAGTGAGAATGGCCAACATCCAAAACACAAACAACAACAAATGTTGGTGAGGATGTGGAGAAAAGGGAACCCTCCTATACTGCTGGTGGGAATGCAAATTAGTTCAACCATTGTGGAAAGCAGTATGGAGGTTCCTCAAAAACCTCAAAATAGAAATACCATTTGACCCAGGAATTCTACTCCTAGGTATTTACCCTAAGACTGCAGCAGCCCAGTTTGAAAAAGACAGATGCACCCCTATGTTTATCGCAACACTATTTACAATAGCCAAGAAATGGAAGCAACCTAAGTGTCCATCACTAGATGAATGGATAAAGAAGATGTGGTACATATACACAATGGAATATTATTCAGCCATAAGAAGAAAACAAATCCTACCAGTTGCAACAACATGGATGGAGCTAGAGGGTATTATGCTCAGTGAAATAAGCCAAGCCAAAAAAGACAAGTATCAAATGATTTCCCTCATATGTGGAGTATAAGAACAAAGAAAAAAACTGAAGGAACAAAACTGCTGTAGACTCACAGAACCCAAGAATGGACTAACAGTTACCAATGGAAAGGGACTGGGGAATATTGGTGGGAAGGCAGGGTTAAGAGGGAAAAAGGGGCATTACGATTAGCAGATGTAATGTTGTGGTGGGCATGGGGAGGGCTGTAGAACTCAGAGAACACAAGTAGTGATTCTATAGCATCTCACTACGCTGATGGACAGTGAGTGTAATGGGGTTGATGGGGGGGACCTGAGGAAGGGGGTAGTTTAATAACCATAATATTGCACATGTAATTGTAGAATAATGATACCAAAATAAATTATTTAAAAAAATTAAAGTATCATTGATATACTCATATCATGCTTTCAAATACACAACACAGTGGTTAATATTCAATCATGTTATCAAGCCCTCACCCCCTCCAGTGTGGTGACTGTCCATCAAAGTAGTAAGATGTTATAGAGACAGTAACTGTATTCTCCATGCTGTACTGTCCCTGTGACCAACCTATATTGTGATTGTGAATTACTGTGGCCCTTAATCCCCTTCTCCGTCTCTCACCACCCTCCTCCATCCCTCCCCTTTGGTAACCTTTAGTGTTCTAGGTGTCTATGAGTCTACACTATCTTGTCACATGATGACCTACTTTGTCTATTTTCCCCTCAAGGAAACCTAGAGTTAGATAAAAACTAAAATTTAAGTATTTTAAAAAAACAATAGAATTACCAGAATCAACTTCTATATTTAAATAAACATATAAAAGGGAGAGCTTTCTCTTTCTTGTGCTTTGGCAGACCTGTATTTATTTACACACAATATCAGAAACTATGTAGTGATGCTGTTATCCTAGCCCCAAGTTATGAGTAAATTGTTTTCTTTTAGTCATCCATATCAGTTAAAATAATGTCAAATGAATTATACCACCCCAATTTATAATTCACAAAACTTTAAAAATCTGCAAAGATCATCTAGATCAATATTCCACTGATTTTACCTGCATATCCCATTTGCGGTGTCCAATTTTTATAACCTGATCTCTGGGCATTTCCAACAGACATTGGAGTTTTTAGCATTTGAGGATAATTACTATCTCGTGCAGAAGATGAACTTGTACCCAAAGTAAAACTTGACGCAAATGTTTTTTCCGCATAAGATCTTTTGTTTCCAAAGTATGAACCTAAATTTGAAAAATTAAATATCAGTTCTTAAAGATTCAGAATTATGCCGTGTTAATCACTGTAATTTATAATATGCTCACTTTCTATAAAACTTAATCTGGTGATAAATTTTTAATATATAACAAATTACAACAAATTTAATGTCATTAATAAATAACCTTGTAGTAAAATATAAGGAAAAGTGCTTGCTAAAATGGCTTGTGCTTCCACAGTTCACTGACTTCTCTTGCTAAAATCATGTATTACCTTGTAATCTTCAAATATACCATGTTTGCTTTGTATAGTAATTATGAAACCTTTTTTTCTTCCGTTGACTTAACTTCATTGAAATTCTCCTCCCATGCAAATAACAAAAAGTTTTAGACTCACTTGGATTTAGTTCCTTTTTTAGGTATTTCCCTACTAATACATTACCTATTTTACAAAGTTGCCATAAAATTTGAAAGAATGTAAACAGCCTAGCATAGCATCGTGGCTCATAGAAGTTCTTAAAAATATCTATTAGGGCTTTTTCTCCTATTCCCCTTGATTTCCATGACAGCTATCTTGATTATCCTTAAAAGTTACCTTTATCAGACCATTTTTCCTCTGTCTACCTACCTCTTACTTGTTAGTTTCCCAGTGTTCCATACATTTTTACCTTCTCTCACTAATCAACATACATTTTCTCTGGGCATCTCATCTATTATCTTGGCTTCTATTAATATCTACTTCTAGTTACCTATAATTCCCAAACCTTCATATACAACCCTAACTCCTCTTACACTGTAAACCATGTGTTGGCAGATTTTTAATAAAGGGACAGATGGTAAATATTTCAGATTTTGCGGTCCACACAGTCTGTCATAATTACCCAACTCTGACACTATCACAGGAAAGCAGCCATAGATAACAGAAATGAAAGAGCATGGCTGTGCTTCAATAAAACTTCATTTCTGGATATTGAAATCTGAATTTCATATGATTTTCACATATCACAAATTAATTTTTTACTTGTTAAACCCTTTTAAGATGCAAAAAACATTCTCAGGTCTTTACCTGTGTTATTCATATAGGAGCCCCTTACTATACCTGACTATTTAAATTAAATAAAAAATAACTCAATTTAAAAATTAAGTTCCTTAGTCACACTATCTACATCTCAAATGCTCAAAAACTACATTAGGCTAGTGGCTACCATATTAAACAGCATAAATATGAAATATTTCTATCATCACAGAAAGTTCTATCAATGTGGCTGTAGGTCCTTCTATCTAATTAGGATGTAAACACCTTTGGATGTAAACTTTTACATATCTTCCCAGAACATTTAAATGTACAAAACAAACTTGGTATCTTTCCCTCAAAATGTATGGTCTTTATAACCAGTGTAGTCAAATGTACTATCCTGTATCCTGTCACCCAAGTCATAAACTTAGGAGTCATTCTTAAGTTATCTTTCATCAATTCTAACAGCCCATCAGTGAACAAGTCTTGAAAATCTTTTCCTTAACTTCTCTCCATCTCCACTACTTAGAGCCCATTTTAAGCTCATATATTCTTCAGGACTTTGGCAAGTCTCCTGATTATTCTCCTTGCCTCCAGTATTATGCCTCTCTAATCCATTCTTCACATCATCACCAGTAATCTTCCTGAAAAAGAAATTTCACTATGTCTCTCTTTCTTACAATTCCTCAGTGTCTCCCCATGCTCACCAAAGGATAAAATTAAACTCCTTTGTAAGGGTGCTGGCAGGAATCGGATAACACATTTGAACTAGGATAAATTTGAGGAGAGTCTGAAAGAGTATATTTGCAAAGGTGTGGACAGGATGTAAGGATATCATCAGAAATAAAGAAATAAGCAGAACCAGGCAAAGTGCTAATTATCATCCACAGGCTTAAAGGAGACAAGGAAGGCAGTAGTTACCAGAAACTGGAGACCGAAAGGGCTGTTTCCTGTTCTCAGGTTACTTTTAGACTCTGAGCCCTTCTTGAAACTTGTGTTAGTTCTCCAATACTTTACCTCTATTTTGCTCTATGTTCTTTTCTCCTTTCTGGCCTTATATATAATGGTGACTTTCAAATCTGCAGTTTTCCTAATTTTCTCTTCTTTGTTCTAGATTCATATATTCAGTTGCCTTAATGTGAATATATGGACACCCCAGGGCTTCTTCACACTCAACATATTCCTAACAGAACTCATCATTTTCCCTCTAAAAGTTGCTTCTCCTACAAAATTCCTTTATCAGGAAATAGTACAATCATTTACCAGAGTTTAATGAATAATTCACCAAAGCCAGTTTGATGAATAGTTTAGACATAAAATAATGAGGACTTGTAATGGCACAGAGATAGAAAAGAACAGAATTATTTAAAAGATAAAGATGGGACTTGTTAACAGATATTGGGAGTGAGAGATGTTGCTGAAGTCTTCCAGGTTTAAGATTTAGCGAAACCAGTGATTGCAATAAGAGAAACAGGTTGACGAGCTGTGGAGAGATGAATTAAATTAATCATATAGGGAGTCGGAGGTGTCCCTTGGTCCCTCACTACAAACTTCAGAAGACATTCTGAAATAGTCATCTGGAGTACTGATGACATCTGAGCTGTGGTGACAATCACATCCAGGTAGAAGAGGCCTGGAGAAAAACTTTAAGGACAAACCAGTCATTTGGGAACTAACAACAATACGCAAAGCAGTGGTCCGAGAGAGAGGAGAAAAAGATGTACAGTGGAACCAAGGAAACCAAATGAAGAGAGTTCAAGAGAAGGCTGGTCAAGAACATTAAATACAGTGGAATGGTCAGATGAGATGAACTGAAAAGTGACCATTGTATGTGACATTTCTTACCTCACCAGTGAGTTGCAATGGTGTTTGAAGAAAGAGATGGTTTTGCAGTAAATGTAGAGCAACAAAATATAAACGAGTTGAACTTGGATTGAAGCCACATATTTTTAATACTAATCACATTATTCACCTGAATTAGATAAAATGGTAGATTTAACCTAATTTCATCCCATCCTAGTTCAGAAGCCAAAGGGTTCACGTTCCTATCACCAAACTCCCACACAAATTCTGTCATCTGTTACATACTTTTCGAGGACGGGGCCATTATATTGAATATCATTTCCAACCTTCCTCAGTACTGAGTGACCCACCATAAATCTTTTAATAAAACCAGTAGGAAGAGTCGAGCCTTTTAATCCTCAGACCTATCGTATTCCCAGAGCACTCACTTCCCGTCCTCCAACCAAACCACAAATGAAGCTTGTCTGCGGTAATCCCAAACACTGCTCCCTGAACCTCCAGGGGCGGCAGCCCTCTAGCCGACGAGGAAATCCACCCAACCACTCCTTGCCTTGAGCAGGCAGGTCGCTTAGTGTGCTCTGAGGATAAGTGCCACTGCTGCTCCGGTCGCCTGCGGCTCCAGACGTGCCTGGAGGGGTGGACGCTGAGGCCTCGGTGAAGGGGCGGCTCTGAGGCGTCTCCTGGAGTCCGAAATTATAGCGGGGAGCCTGTGACCGCACATCTGATGAGCTGGAAGCTGCAGGGCCTGAGGGCGAGGTTGATGGGACCTCACGCCTCAGCATGCTCACTAAATTCCCCAGGAGCAAGTATGACTTCCGAGCGCCGCTTCAGGGAGGCGAAGTGCGCCACAGAAAAAGGCGGGAGGACAGTACGCGTGCGCGCACCAATGCGCAGGCGCACTGAACCCCAGCTGCCCCTCATCTTCCCGTAGGAACTGCTACTGCGGGGTGTTACCAATTTCATCACTTTCAACAGGGTTTGGTTTTGAGTTCAACCTGAGGTACAGCCCTCCCTGATGTGCAGGCATTAGCTGAACAGCATTCAGGGATCATTGACAACTCATCTGTTAGTCTTATTTTTCTCATAGCACCCTATTTCCCTTATCACAAGGCACTTGGTGCTTTTTATTATTTTCCACTTACCCCACATACATTAGCTGCTTTTTAAAATATAGAAACTGTTCACCACTGGACACCCAGTGCCTATGAGGTAGTGCAGACAAATTTATGTTCACAAATAGTGAATTACCAAAATGCTGAACATTTCAAGAATCTCACATAAGCCCCTATTTTAAATACTTCAAGATGTTGACATTGGTCAATGTGTTAAGCAAATCATCACTGCTGTGGAAAATTATTCTCAAAATGTCTGTTACACAAGGCATTGCGAATATACTTGAGAAAATTTCAACTTCCACTCAAGAAAAACGTTCACTAAGATACTTTTTCACTAAGAATGCAAAACCCTTAGAGAACAGTTGAGTTCATTTTAGTCTTTCTGAAAACACAAGTTCAAAAAATATTGTGGCAAATAGCTTCTGTATCCTTTTTGGTAAAGGAAAAAAAAAAAAAGGCCAACCATTTGGTGGATTAGCCAGCATTCTGACAAAATGTTAAAAAAGAATAAAGTGTAGTCCAGACTGCAATCAATCTTATTCTAATACAGAAATGTCATTTACTTAAATTACTTTGTGACTAATAAACCTATGAAATATTCCCAAATTACAACAGCCATTACTTTTTGTGCATCTTTTAATTCACATATGGGTTTATCAATTTTATCTATTGACACTGATTTATATTAACTATCATTATATAACATGAAGGGACAGCATGGGAAAATTAAGACATTTTTCAGTTAAGTATTTCTCAAAACTAAATTTGCTGTTACACAAACAGGAAATATACTGATGCATAAACAAAATATTGTACTCAGAATAACAGCATTCCAGAAGAAAATCTAGAGCTTAAGATACAATAAAGGTCTTTATTTTACAGTATGTATAATTATATAATTTATTAACACAATTCATATACAAAATACAAGTAATTTTTAAGTCTGATAAGCACTTCAAATACAGAAATGTTGAGATTTTGAAACTATACTAGAGCAACTTTTCTATCAGTGACTCTAGCTCACTAGTTCAGGCTGAACATTCACTCTCTGAAGTACTTCTTCAGGCATGCAAAAAACAGGACTAACAGGTTTGATCTGTTCTTCTCCCAAAAGTGATAATCCAGCAATTCCAAATAAAGTATGAAAAGGATCTACCTAATAAAAAAATAAGAATTTATAGAGTATTACAAAGTGAAAACTTCTAAAAACCCTGCTATTGAACAGTAGTTACACTGGATCCCAACTGTATTTCCCTTACTGAACGTATGGTTTTATGTTTACTGAAATAAAAATCATTTTAAATTATGGTTTCCAACACCGGACCTTTACCATACGCTAATTTTTTGTCAACAAGAGAAATTTCTCATAAACTTGCTTTCTATCCTTCATATATTCTCAAAATTACCAAAAAAAAAAAAAAAAAAATCCAGCTTTCAAAGCAACACTTGGAATACCATACATTTCTAAGACTGGAAATGTTTAGAAACATAAAAGTAAACAACACTAAAAATATGACTAATGAGCATGTCAGAAATATACTTGCCATATCTCCTGGCCTGTCTGCAAATCCTCCTGTTTCTTCATCTTGACATGCTAAGATGAAACTACGCAGTTTTTCTCTATCAATCCAATGAAGCCTTCCAATTATCTTTAGGGAAGCCAACACCCACCATGAATAGCATACATCTGGTAACTAGAAGAAAGCCACAAAAAGTTGCCACAATTTCATTCTCTAGTCCAAACGAGGTGGGGGGAAGGAAGTGGGGTGGACAAAGGATATACTGACATGCAGTGCTTGAAATGCTGAAACTCAGAAATACAATTGCTTAGAATTAAAGATAATCACTGGAAAAAAGAAGACCAAACACTCCTATCTACAGAGATCCGTGCTAAATGTCTTGGTGTGTCAGTACCCAATGACAACCATCCCTTTTATTTCTATCTGTAATGAATGCCTAACTCAGCCCCTTATCTAATATGATGGTGGTAAGGTTCATAAAATCCATGGTGATTTATGTTCCATTTCCCTAGGTAGAGGGCATTTTTAACAAATGCTGTTTAGGTACATGCCTGCTTAAAGATTACCTAAAGCCTAGCTCCTCAAAACAATGGTCACTTGAGTTTAAGACATGCAGAAGACCGCACCTTAGACCAAACAAGAATCTTCAACAGCCACCTTGGGTGACTCACAGGCACATTAAAAGTTGTCCTAGATTCTAAGTGTAGCTTCCTGGCAATCCTGACCCCCACCCATTTTCTAAATTGTGGAAGTTGCCCAGATTTTTCATTGACCCTTAACTAGAAACCACCTGTGGATATTTCCCTACCTGCCCTTAACACACTTATGCAGAAATATCGAGCAAAGTTAAACAAAAATATGATGGCCCAGATATAATGACCTATCCTGTTTTAGGTCAGGGACCAAGCAAGCTACAGCCCTTGAGTTAAACATAGACTACAACGAAAGAACAGTTTTTAAAAATATATGTAAACACTTAAAGTTCTGTGACAAATAAAACATACATATGGGCACAGTTGTGTTCCAATAAAATTACTATGGATACATTTGTATTATGATTTTCTTGTCACATAACTGTATTTTTCTATGGCAGCATTTACTCCTCAGGGCAGTTACATAGTTGTAATGAGATCATGTATCTTACAAAGCTGAAAAGATTTATTATCTGGCCCTTATGGACCAAATTCAGACCATGTGTTAAGAGCTAAACAGACTGTGGACTTGTGAAAGAAAATGTAATTCCCTTCCTCCAAATCAAAATGTCAGAAGTTGGTTTTTTAACTTAAAAAAAAAAAAAGATTTTGAATAAAAATTTTAAGGCTTAAAAAAATATATATGACAGCAAATCCATCGCCCTTGCACACTTGTAAGTGGACATGGAGATTTCAATACAATATGCATGTTCTTGCTTAACAGTAGTCCTTGACTTTTAATACATGACTGATGCCCTGGTGTAAGTCCTCAACTAAAATGTCTGAAAAAATAGCTTCATTTCAATGTCTAAAACATACAGGACTTTCAGTAGTAGGGAAGGAAAAAGACCCTTTAAGAATTCATACTATGTCTGATTACAATATACATGCCATTATAGCATTCTCCTTCAGAAACTCAAGCCTATTTCAGGATAGGGAAAACCGAAAGACATAGATTCATGGTAAAAAGAGCATCATAAAATACCACACACAGCTTTTCTTCAAGAGTGATTTTTAAATGGATGCCAGGGTTAATAAGCATTTCAACCCTAGTTGTTTTATTCTTGTGCAGGAAATTTTTTAGAAGGCACACATGAGAACTGCAATGGGGAGAAGAAAAAGTTTATTATCCATTTATTAGAGCAATATCAAAAAATCTAAGACAAGAAGTATTCACTCAAGGTTATAAAGCTACTAGATCACAGTTTATCTTATGAAACAATACCTTCTCTGGTCTTCCATTGAGTCCACCTGATGGTAACTGTCGTTCACAGAGCCACCAACCCAGTAAATCAGAATTAACTTGATGCAACTGACTAGTAATAGCCAGGAATCCTGTGCAACAATAGATCTAAAATTACAGACATAAAGTACATGTGTATAATTTTTCAAAAGTAACAAAGTGATAAAAACTACTCAAATTAAAACCTCATTATATGCCTAAAAATGTGCTATCAGATAATTGAATTAGAGGTACAAACATGTAAATACCATAACTACTTGAACAAATCCAACCATATTATCACTAGCATCCAATAATGCAATGAAATACTGCTGTCAAAATTTCTTCATGGCTAAAATCAAGTTTTATATGCCAATTATTTACAAATAGCACATGGTCTCTAGCATTAACAGGTGTTCAGGGCAGGTGAGAAAACTTAAGTTTTCATCTACTTAAATACCAAAGGAAAATAAAAGAATTTTTGGTGACTACAAACCTACTTATGTTTGTCTGGGCCAGAAGGCTCCACCAACAGGGGAATGTATATAAAGCAAACCACCATAAAAATGCCTTTCCCAATCAGCAATTAAGGAATTCTTATGTTAACATCTCACATTACATTCAGTCAAATTAACTTCATATTTAACAGACACTCAAATTGCCATTAACACATTTTCCCAATTACACGATATCCCTATGAAACTGACACATTTTAATCTGCAGTAATAAATTACCTGCCCAGCATGAGATTCAGAACCTGGCCTACAGCCAAATCCACCATCAAAATTCATACATGATAAAACAAATTCGATTGCCTTTTCCACATTAATAGCATCAAGTTTCCCCTATAAACAGAAAAAAATACACCTATTATATTCCAGGATAATCATGGACATTTCATCACTCCAATAAAATACTCAAAACTTACCAACAGAGCCAAAGTTGCCACCGCACAAAAAGAGAATCTTGTATCAATTTCTCCTAAAAGAAAAAGGGAAAAAAAACAAAATATAAGTGTTATCAGAGGCTTCTGATCATAACAAACAGCGCAAGTTAACAAAAAACAAACTCTGCACAATAACCATTGTTAAATTTCTAGTAGTCATTAGTTCATGCTTAACATTTAAGTTGCCAGGAGGAAAGCTAAATCTGAAGTGCACTGACTTTACCTATAAGGAAAGTTCTAAGGAAACTAAGAACTAGGAAAATGCTTTGTCAAAAATTACCTGAAGTTGCTTACCAAGTGCCCAGAAAGGGAAGGTAACTAACAGAACCAAAAGGACTGGTTAATTTCTACTAATGACAGTAAACTTACCCTATTACGTAAAAGTAGATTTTCACATCCCATGAAGCAGCTGGTCTCTCCGGCCTGAACTGTATTCAGTCCTAAAGCAGAGATTTATCAAGTAAAATACTATTCCCTTCCTCCAATCAAATATTCAGTAAGTTTGTAAAGTTTTTTGAGTATTTTTATCTTGCTAGTAAGTAGTTTTTAAAAAAAACTTTACAAAGCCACCAAATACTGCGTAAAAAAAAATTTACCTACCTTATCTTTTAGATTGGCCCCCTCTGTTCCAGTGCTCCTGTATGCTGATATAACTAGCACAGTGCATTCTGGAACTTCCAGCAGACCATTAACTTGTTAGACCAGCTGCTTAGTGGGACCTGAAAAGATAAAAACTTAAAATCTCTTTATAAATTATTAGTAAAGCCTCCCATTTGCTGTACTTAAAATTTGCAACAAAGCCTGTTACTACAAAAACCCCCCCACTAAAACAGAACATTTTTAATACTGCTATTTTGGGTAACATGTATTAAACTGACATTACCCCAAATATCTCCAGCAAAAGAACCATCTTCTTTCTGTAGACTCTGAACATATTCCACAACTTTATTTACATCAATAGCATCAATACTATCATATAAAGTAAGAATCTGCAACAACAAAAAACATGTTAATACTTTCTTCAACATGGCTCAATTTGTTCTAAAGATGCTCTTCTTCAACTACGTTTTAAGTTGCCAAGCATGTCCTTTTGTCTATCCATGTGAACTTTCTCAAACATGCAGACAATCTTTTACTATGCAATTATAGACATTATCCACAAACCCAACCCATTAACCATTAAGCACTTATTTTCTACAAATATTAATTTAGCATTTCAAGACACTTATACTTACACAGAAGCTTTAAACCCGTACTTGTGGATCTTCACTCATATAAAAATTAAAACAATTAATCCCACCCAGTGGTTTTCAAGAATTTACATACACTGAAAATAAACATTTTACCAAGGTCTCAGTGTAATTTTAGAATTTTACATCAACTTTGATTCAGCTAATACATGCCATCACATCACTGACCTTGTAGAACACAGATTTCAAAAGCTTACAGCAACTTTTTGACATATACACTCATTTTGTCAACTTCCTAATACCTAATTTCCCACTCTTAGGTAAGAGAATACACTACTAAGACTGCTAAATTTCAATTAGTATTTACCTGGACAGCACTAAGAGTGTACAAAAGATGAGGATCATGTCCAATACTAGCACTTACTCCACCACAGTCATGTTGACAAGACTTTATAAATGTCAGAATTTCTTCTCTATTCATGCGATGTAGTTGTCCCATGAGATCCATTACGGTCAGACCCCAATAGATGCCACTCATTCTTAAATACTCAGACATACAGTATTCCTAAAATACACAATTACTTTAATGTGTCAGTTTGAACTAATGTAGGGTTAAAGACAATGAATACATACAGCTAACTAGCCACACTGGTATTTTTAATTCACTGATCCCAACATCAGTAGTGAGTTTAAACTTGTGGCTCTCAAATTTGGCGGGGGAGATCATCTGAGAAGGGAGAACATGATAAACCTTGCTGTGAATGAAAATACAAATAGGTCTTTAATCTCTCCCAAAAACCAACCCTAAGTCAGAAAACACCTACACTTTTCAAGTTTAGGGGCAGTGAGAACATTCTTTCAGAGTATCTACACAGTATTCATTAGACATCCATTAATATGCAGACTATGTATTAAAACCTATTATCTATTAGTAAATGACACAATCTGAAAAACAAAATAGCCAAGGCATGCAAAAGCAAAGATAAAACAGCTAACAGTGGCTAATCAGAGATATAAACTGATACAGGGAAGAGTCCATAAACAAATTTTTGCTAGTCACCTGTGCATTACATTTTAAACTTTTGAACGAGGTGGGTGATCTCAGTAGATTGTTGAGAATCTAAATTCAGGATTTAAATATCAGCAAGTGCAATATTTTCTAAGATGGTAAATAATTCAGCTGTTTAGATAGCAGAGGGAAAAATATTTACTTAGTTGAGTTGTTCATTATTTTTTTCTAAGATTGTCCCAAAGAGGAAAACTATTCTTCAAAGCTTCAAACTTAGGTAAAACTTCTTCAAGGTCTCAGAGTAATTCTAGAGCAGAAGTGTTATCACACATCAGCCATGAATTCAGGTAATACATGCCAACACATCATCGACCTTTAAAGTATTACCTCAACTACAGAGGCAGAAACTATTCTGTACCTCAAACCTCTTACAAATCAGGACAGGAAGAGAATCTACTTTGCAAAGGCCTCTAAAAACCATGGTTAATTCTGATGGACACTCAACCTCAGATATCCAAAGGTACAGTCACTAAAAATACTGTCTCCAGTTCTTGGTATGCTGGAGTTTGTTACCATTTTTATAAAACATAGGCCATAAATTCTGACCATAGTGCCTATGCAGACTGTTCTGGCTTCTTTTAAAAAAGTTTTCAAAATAAAATAATACATACATAATCATCTTTTTTTGAGCCATAGGAAGCAATATAATCTGCATGCTTCTCTAATAGTAGGGTGTCAGGTGCATCTGACTTGATAGTAACATCCTTCTGCGGTGTGCCCTTTCAAAATAAAAAAAAATAGTGATTTCATAAACATTTCGTTTAATGTCTGACCCCAGAGCATACACTCAATATACATCTGAGCCTTTGATTCCAAACTGCCATACAAAACTTTTCCACGTAATAACTGCCAAGTATCTGACTAAAAATAAACACTAAAGTGCTAACAAAGATTCAGGTATTTTTCAGGTCTCAGAGTAATTCTAGAGCTAAAGTAGTAATAATCAACTTTAGATTCAGAATACATGCCAGTTCATCATTGACCCAAAAATTATTACCTTCATCTCTTTCACTTAAAAATAAACATTAAAATAAAAATCTAGCTAGCCCATAATTTGCAGTTAAATTCTCATTTTATTAATCGTAGAAACTCAAATTTCAAACCACCTTCTACACACGCCAGAAGTTATTCAATTTATCAAAAAGCAATCCCTTTCGCATCTAATTTTCCAGCTTTAGTCTCTTCAATTTCAAGAAGCCCCAGGTATGAGGATTCAGTTCCAGTTCCCCACATTTCTCATTTAGATCTTGGTGAGACTGCACTGTATTAATTAGAAGCAGGTAATGACGACTACCTAAAACAATTTATTGAATGTCCTTCAGACCAAATTTAAAATTTACTAGATCTTCAACGAGACCGTGCTAATGGGCCTAAAGATTTTGAGTCATTAAATACACACATACATATATATAAGGAAGCCACCACAATCGACTCGGTCGGCTCTTCTGAGGTAATGATTAAGAAATCTGGCCATAGTTCCCTGTGGCCCGCCGGTAAGGAGGAAACCAGGGTAAAATTAGCAGCAAACGAGCCGCGAGATCTGCAGAAACGCTGAGTAATACTTAACCTTCTCTGAGCCATCAGGAAACCTTCCAAGAACCGGGATTTAGCTCAGCCATTCTCCAATACTTGGTAAACAACCCTATGGTGACTGAGCTGCTCAATATTATCATACTCGGCCTCCTCCCGACCTAGCCGGACATCCCCGCTAAACCATCCATCACGTACCATGTCTGATAGAGGAAAGGGAACTTAGCTCGTTCCTGGGTAGATTTAGGCGGCAAGCGCCTGCGCAGAATCGCTTCTCAGGCCCCCTCCGTGCCCCGACATAGCTGACCACACTCCTGCCTGTAGGGAGGAGTTGTGCCAGGTCTGCCCTAGAACCCTACCATAGTTGTCCTCGCTGCCTGAGCCCAAAGTCTGTGGCGCCTGTTGTCCACTCCTGTATTCACCTCGATTTGTCTAAAAACAGTTTTAAGTAACATTTGAATATCTGAATTGCTTTCAAGAAATAATTTATTCTTCAGGCGCTTTGATTTCTGAAGAGCTGGAGTGGCTGGTAATTAGTAGAGTTCTTGCACGTAGTAAGTAAGTATTCGATAAATGTTTTTTGAGTAAGTGTTGATGAAATGTTCACATTCGCCTGTTTACATGGGCCGATCCGGATCCAGCTTCCTCACCTACTCCCTCCACTTCAGAAGTGCTGATAGCTGAAATATTTGGAAATTACTTTAGGAAAAGAAACACCTCACTGCGTTTTTCGAGCTTTCCACAGAATTCAGATTTGCTAGGGTTGTTATTACAGCTATTTTTATTTGTGCTTCCTTAGGTCTTTTATACTTAAGAATTTTTGAGCACTTGTTAGAAAATACTGGCACCGCATACCCTGAAAATGCATTGCATTCAGCAACGATTGGAGGTGTTCTGGCAGTGGCATATGTGGGCTATCAATAATTGAGAGTGTTGACACATCTATGGTGATAGATTTCGTTATCTCCCCCTCTACTTCTGTTGACGTTACCCTTTATAGTTTGAGGCTACTTTATTAAATGCATATAAACTTGGTCATACATTTCTGGTAAGTTGGAGGCTTTTCTCATTAAGTGATGACTGCAGTCTGTACTTTAATACTTTTTACCTTAAAAACTCTGCATTGTTAAATAGTACTGTAATTTCTCCAGCATTCTTTTGCCTGTAAATCGGATGCAGGAGGTGTGTGGAGGAGTGAGGGAAACCAAAGCACACAGAGAGGTCAGATCTGTGAAAAGCAATGCTCAAAATAATAAATACAAGCTTCAGATACAAAAAGTAACACTCAGATTTAGTGAAAAACTGCTGAGGGAATGAAAAATAAGCCTCAATTCCTACTTCAGAAATCCATTCAACAAATATGTATTGGATATCTAGAATGTGCCAAATACCATTTTAGGTTTTGGTAATACAATGGTAAGCAAAATGGAAATATGTTCCAGCAATTCTTATAATTACAATTCAATTTCTCGGTATTTGTCCTACAAATATACTCCCTTGGATATGAAGTGGCTTATGTGCAAGAATGTTCATAGCAGCAGAAGACACTCCTTCCAGGCTCTGCTGACTTCCTGAAACGTCAACGGCAAGTCCCACCGATGGGCAACAGCCCACATTGTCTTTTGCCCTGCGTGCAACAAATGCTGATGAGACCATTGGGCTCCATCAGAGGCAGGCTTTCCTTCTATCCAAGGCACCTGGGCCAATGTATCTGCTTCATCATTCCCTGGGGATGCCAAAGGCAAATGGCGAGTCACGTGATACTGTCTTAATCTGACCAGAAGCCCATAGGTCTTCACACAACTCTTGCCCCCAATGGGGCCAGTGACCAACTGTCCAGTTGGCATGGTACCATGTCAGTAGCCACAGGTCAAGCCCCAATAGACGACGGCCCAGCTGTCAGTGCAGACAGCTATAGAGGAAGGGCTCCTGGGTGATCACAAGCCATACTACCTGCAACTTAGCCCATTGGCTGCTCTTCCCCTTTCTGTCTTCCATCCATATTGTCTCAGTCTTAGGATGGAAAGCCACAGCCCTCCACTTAAGGGGCCGCTCATGACTGGAGCTGTCTGTATACCAAGCTTCTTCAGGTATAGGGGCTTTTCCCTCCTAATAAGGCCTCTCGGCTACCAATGGCTCGAAAGCAAGTTCTTTCTGTTTCTACTAGTAAATGTCACTGGCTCAATAAGGGTTGGAGTTCTCCACTTAAGGGGCTCATAGGCAGGGCGCTACGCTGCTGTGAATATGCACCCCATTTGGCCAGTGTGGGCGTCTATGCCATGCCACCCCATGGCCTTTGTTTCTAGTCTTGCACCCACCCCGCAATGGAATAGGTGATAATTATCGTGGTCGGAGCTGTTCCAGTGATGGGCTCCATAGCCAGGAAGGTGTGGAACACAGCAGCCAGTTGCTTCTTTATCAAAGTGTACCAGACATCTGCTCCCTTCCATAGTTGTGACCAGAATCCAATAGGTTGTCATGTCTGTTCAAGCTGCTGCCAAAGGCTCCATCCATAACCGTCTTCGGTTACATGAACATCTAGCTCACACGGCCTTGATGAGTCCATTACACTCAAGGCCTATATAGCCTTGACTGCTAACTTAGCTGCAGTAAAAACAACTGCACGTTTCATCCCAGTCCCACTTGATTCCCTTTAGTACCAATGATATGTATAAGGGCTTCAGAATTTCTGCCAAGTGTAGGATAATCACTCTTCAGTAGCTCAAAAGACCCAAAAAATTCTTGTAAGACTGCCACATGGTAGGGGTATGAAAGCCTGGACCTTGTCTATTACTGCTTCTGGAATAACTTTAGTTTTACCTGACCAGACAACCCCCAGGAACTTTACTAACAATCCAGGTCCCTGAACCTTGGTACTGTTCACAGCCCATCCTTTCTCCTGTAGTGTTGCAGCAGTCTAGGAACTGCCCCTTCTAAATCTGCAAGAGAATCAGATGTGAGCATAAACTCATAATGTAGTGATACAGCTGCACAGTTTGTGGTTTATTCCATGTGGCCAAGTCTGGGGTTACAAGTCTGTGACAAATGGTGTGACTGGTGGTATCCCTGTGGAAGGACAGTGAATGTCCACTGCTGGTTTTTCCACATGAAGGCAAACTGTTCCTGACTTTCCTGTACTGCGTCAGTAAAGGAGAAAGCATTAGCAAGGTCCACAACATAATGATACGTCCCTAGTTCATGACTGAGGGTGTCCATAAGGGCTGCTAAAGAGGGGACAGCAACATGCAAAGGGGGTGTGACTTTATTCAATTCCCTGTAGTCTACAGTCATATGCCAGGAGCCATCTGGCTTTTTCATTGGCCACACTAGGGAATTAAAACAACTATGAGTGGGCTTTATGAAGCCCACCTTCTCCAATTTCCTTGCACCACCCAGGCAATTTTTACTGCTTAGTATTTATCACCTCCCTCCCACACAAGGTACACGTAGAGCTACAGGCGGGTGCTTAGCATATCCCCTCAGAACTGCCTTTACCACACATACTCCTAGTCTGAACTCAGCTGCGGTGGTCTGTAACCACAGGCCCTGCAGAATATTGACCACCAATATATATTCAGGGATGGGATAAATGACACAGTATGCTCCTTTTAGGGGGTAAACGCCCTATCCCCAATGAGATTTGGGCTTTCTTCACTCTAACTGCCTTACCCCCATAGCCATCTATCACAGCAAGGATCCCAGGAAAATGCTCAGCATTGCCATTAAATCAGAGAACATTCAGCTCCTGCATCCACCAGCACCAGGACACATTGTACATTCAAGGGGGACCAATGAATTGCTAATTCTACATGTGGCCTCTGGTCCCTACCACGTCTCCAAAGGTGGGGAACTTGACCCCCCACCTCAGTCAAACTGTAATACCCAATTGTCCTCCTATAGGGGTGATGGCCCAGGCGGAGCCTTAGGGGTGATTGCCCAGGCAGAGCCTTAGAACTGTCCCCCAAGAAGTCTTGCAGGGGCACAGACCAGACATGGTGCTTTGCTTCCGGCTTCTGTGTCCTGGATCTCAGTGGCTGGAACTGCTGCTCTGGCTTTAATTAGTGCCACAGTTCTAACAAGATCCTATTGGACTGCCCATCAAGTTCTTTTACTACCCCTTCTTTTATTAAATCAACCCATATCTGGGTTCTTGAGACCTTCACGGGGCCCTTTGCTCCTCTCCTTTCATTCGTAGCCCATACTTCCTTCCATACTCTTATTGCTTCAATCTCCCCCAGATCTGCTAAAGTACGAGCAGCCTCACTTATGGGTTGCCCTAAGTTGGGGGCAATAATAGTCACTACGGACCCAAAGAGAGATGAGGGAGCTGTATGGAGCACCAGATTTCTCATTCCTATGGTGAACAACTCATCAGAGCCCTGGGGGTTCATATTATAGATGATATCTTTTATGGCCAGCTCTCGTACCACCTGCTGGAGCTCTGTATACATTTTCCAGCTAGTGGATAAGTTGGCCTGATTAGGCCAAACTGCCCCGATGGCAGCTGTCAGCCAGTCGAGAAGCACCTGGTTCCCTGAGGTTGTTGGGCATTTTGCAACCTCTGCCTGAGGAAAGGGTGAGTTGACAGGGAAGCCAGTCTACTCATTTCAGAACCTGACATAACAATGTTTTCCACCCTCATATCCCAAAGATGCAAAGGCCATGTAGGCAAAGGTTCTCACGGCTTCTACCGAAACTGTATGCCCATGTCCACCAGCTCATCCTGGTTATAGAGGCGGAGCATGGAGTGCTCCACAACCTTGGGAGGGGGCTGCTCCTCCCCCTGAAGAGCCCACAGTTGTTGTGTTTTTACTTTCTTAATTACAATCGGGTGGGCCTTTAATATGGGAGGGGCTAGTGCCTTGGGTGGTGGCCTTGGCAGCAGTTCAGCCCTCTGCTTCACCCCATCATCCTCCCCTGATATCTCCCCTACCATTTCCTGGGCTGAAGGAAGGCTCTTTCCTCCCCCTCTCCTGACCTCCTGCAACACCGATTCTCCAGCTGCCTCCTCCCTCACTGCTAATGTATCTTCCAGGAGCGTGGCCTGTCTTCTCAAAAACTCTCTCTTTCTTAAGGGCATCCCAAAGGTTATCACCCAGCTCCTCCAGGTGACGCTGAAGTGTGTCTCTCTCTCCTCGATAACACTTTCTACTATCTCGACAAATAAACATTCCACAATCCCAGCTGCTACTAAGCCACTCAGGGCTTCTAGGCAGTCTTCTATGTCATGGAGGACTAATTCCCAGCTTCCTGTGTCTCCATCCTTCCCCAATTCTGGGGAACAGCCCACCCATCTAGGAGGTGCTTTACTCTAGACCAGGTCCCCACTAGGGGTTCCCCAGTTGGAAGCCCCACATATAGGGGGCTCCTGGGTGAAGCTGAACCCTCTACCACTACTGCCACCAGGTCCTCCCCACCATCCACAGGGAGGTTTTCAGGTATCTCCCCACCATCCCTAGTTGGCAGCCTGCCCAAGTGTCACACCCATGAAGACAAATTTCAGGTTCAGAGGTCCTGCCAACTACTGCGAGGTGTAACTCCAGGGGGAAATTAGGTTTCCAGCCCAGGAACTTAATCAGTCAAAATCAGTGAAAGGGAGAAATAAAGTGGGAGAAACCGATTTATCGCCTACAAGCAACCGTGCACTTCTGCTTGCAATTTTACCCACAGCACCCATTAAAAAAAATGAGAAATCTGCATGCATTGCTATGGAAAGTTCTCCAAAATATATTAAGTGAAAACAAAGACAAAGTGCCAATACTATGTATAGTATGCTACTATTTGTATAGGAAACGAAGAAAATAAATGGGTATATTTGCAAATGTACAGAATTTTTAAAAGTTGCATATAGGAGAAATTGGTGGTTGGAGACAGGATTTAAGGAAGGTTTGCTTTTAACTGAAGTGCGTAAAATTGGAATATTTCCAGAACCTCTCACCTGGCCTTAATTCATCTCCATATCAATAGGTATTTCCAAGGGGTGGAAAGAAGTAGTCGTCTCCATACCAATAGGTAAATTACAAGGGGGAGCGAGGGCATATCTGGACCAGAGACGTTGGGTGGGGTCCCTTTTTACAGCTGGGTCATGAAAGACACAGGTAAGCAGAAGTGGACGACAGCTTGTAAGCAATAAATAGGTTTCTCTCACTTTATTTCTCCCTTTGACTGATTGCGGTTTTGAAGGTAATTTGCCCAGGGCTAGGAACTCGCCTCCCCCCCACCCCAGAGTTACAACTGAATACTCATACTTTTGATATTTGCTATTGTTTTCCTCTTCAGAAAATAAAAATAATCCCCCTCCAAAGAAAAATAATTACAAAAGATATATATTAAACAACAAATTCATCTCTGCCTCTAGACCTGTGCTGTCTAATGGAGCACATGAAATGCAGGCAGTCTGAATTGAGATGTGCTAGAAGTATAAAACCTACTATTTCAAAGATTTAGGAGGAAAAATAAAATATTGCATTAACAATTTAAAAGTATTGGTTGTTGAAATAATATTTGGATATGCTGGGTTAAATAAAAAATATATACTTAATATCATCTGTTGCTTACATGTATTTCTATTGGACAGTGCTGCTTCAGTCTGTGAGCTTTATGAGAGCTGTAGCTGTGTGCTCTGTTCACCATTACATATCCTGCATCTATTTTGTAAATAGAAAAGGTTTCTCTTTACCCACAGTTTTGTTCAAAGCCCATATTGTGATCAACTGCAACTATGAACATCATTTTATTAGCATTCAATATCTATACTGTTTCTAGATGTTTTAACATCTTTTTAATGTGATGAAATAGCATTTCCAGGAGGCAACAATACCGTATTTCACCCAAGATCCCATCAATTTTAGACACATCCCAACTGCAAAGACAGTTCAGTTTAGGGGAAAAAAATAGCCAATGGCTATTAACATAAAACTTAGATTTCTGAGATGCTAAATATGAAAAAATATGCATTTTGGAATCAATGAAATAAGTAACTGAGTCATTTATTTCTGAAAAAGCAAATGTAGAAGCAGAATATTACATGTTCCATGCTCCACTTATAAAATTATATTACTTACTATACATTTCATGACATCTGATTGCTTTACCCTTCTATCATCATTCTGTTCAAGCAAATGGAATCTTACCTAATGCCTTAGAATTGCAGGCCCTCCTAACTAAGAAGTACTACTGAGTAAGTAAAATGTAGGTATAGGAGTAGAATTCTGAAGCCATGAAAGAAAGTTTTTAGATTAAGTTAGAGATGAAAAACATTAAAAAATATAAAATCATATCCTTTAATTATGAATTTTAAAAAAGGCCTTGAAGGTTAGCTATTTAAAACAATTGAGACATTTAAGGGTTGTAAGGTTTAAATTGCTTGTGGGAAATTGGTTTTGTGAACATTAATAAAGGGAAACTTCACTGACATGGAGTCAGGAGGACAGAAGGGGGCGCTCTCATGCCCTACCACTATGTCAGCTGCAGACCCAACCCTAAGAGAGGGAGACAAAGAAGGACCTTGCCAGTCCATATTGCGTAATACATTACTATGCCAGCATGAGGAAGGAACGTTTTCCTACTCCAGCAACAGCCCAGCCAGTGAGAACCCACTGCACTTCAATCTCTCTCTTTTTGCTTAGAATAGTCCTCCCAAACCTCTCCTTTCCTCTATAAGAGCATTCCTCTCCTTCACTCTCCAGATGTGCTTGTGGTTTTGCCATAACTTGCTTAGATCCAAATTGCTACTGTTATTGCCAAATTGTAACTCTGGGGAGAGAAAATCCTGGGGCAAAATAGCTCTAAAACCGAAATCAGTCAAAGGGAAAAATAAAGTTTAAAACCTGTTTATTGCTCACAAACTGCAGTCCGTGGCTGTTTTTCTCTCCTGCTCTGGCAGAAGCAAGTGAGACCTCCCCTCAACCTCTCAGGTTCAGATAAACCCTTGGTCGTCCAGGTTATTAACCACTGATATGGTTTATAGAGATAAATAAGCACTTATATAAATTGAATACTTCCCAAATTAACAGAAATTTAAAAAAATTAACACATTCAATGAGCTAGAATTTAAAGGAAAAAATCATTTTTATAGAAACTGCTAGCTCAGAAACATTTTAAACATTAAAGTTCACATAATAAAGATGAATCTTTGGACAGATCCGACAAGTTTTGTAATTTGGGTTAAATAAATAAACAGCTATGTCTTTTTTCTCTGCTTATCAGTATTTAATCATGGTTATTTAGAATATTGCTTATGTAGTTGTAATGTTCTATTTTTATGGACATATGAAGAAGCTCTTTTTAATTATTAGGCTGCCTCTACCCTTCAATTTAGTGGACTATACTTTTGTAAACTGGAATTTTAAAGTGGTATCTGATTCTGAGGCCACAGAATTTGAAACATTTACCAAATCTCCTTACAGTTGATTGCAGTATTTAGGACTCTGTACTCATTTGCCAGGATATAATTGAACAAACTGATTGTCTAACCAAGGCCGTATCTGGAGTGTTGTATTTAAGAATAATTCTCATTTAATCAAGTATGGTAAGTCCACTATTAAAAAAGCTGACTTTATAAGTAGAGTTAATGCCTTCAAATCTGTTGTAGTAAAACTGTAATGGTACCTGGACTGGTAAGGAAGGGCCCTTCTTGGCAAGCCAGAAACCTTAGTAAATTTTGGAGATGCTGGAGAGAGAAATTCACCCAAATTCTTAGGTATTACTGGAGAAATCTGGTGAGTTTTGGGGCTTGGTTTCCTAGCTTTGAGGTAGTCAATTATGGGGGCTTTAAAAAATATATTTGTTCACTTCTTTGCTTAGATTGTTACTTGTGACTATAAAGTCTTAATTGAGTTATATGATTGCTTAATAATCAAAATAGTTATTTTAATAAATACTCTCATCATGTGGCTTTGGAATACACTTATATGTTTAAAACTATGCTTATAATGGGTAAGTAAATTTTTGGACTTTTGTATCATAAATTCAAATTGCATTTGGAATGTGTATATTCTACTTAACTTGTAATTTCTGTGTAATACCCAATATAATTATAATCAGTAAGTCTCTAAATCGCCTTACTGTTAAAAAGAAAATCACAGGATCATAATGGAGTCACTTAAAGTTAGGGCTTCTTATAAGACAAAATTTAATACCTAACCTAACTGCAGTATCAGCCTCCTCAGGAATGTAACCTCTAACCAATGAAGCTAGAATTTCCTGGAAGCTTGCTCTCTGGGAGATCCTCCCCTCTTAGGAGGGGAACCTTACCTAAACAAAGCCTTTTTTATGCTGTCTTTGCATAAAAGTGCACACCTTAGTTTGTGCTAATGAGGTGACTTAGGGTGGGTTCCCTACATGGAGACAGGCTGGGACTGGGTCACCAGAAAGACTAAGTTTAAGTTAAAGGTTGGTGTTATGGACTGAACTGAGTTCCCTCAAAATTCATTATGTTGAGGCCTTAACCTTTTCTGTGACTATATTTGGAGATGGGGCCTTGTGAGAGATAATGAAGGTTAAATGAACTCATGAGGGTAGGGCCCCATAACAGGACTAGTGTCCTTGTTCTCCCCATGCATGACACAGACGAAGGCCAGGTGAGAATACGGGTGGCAGTCTGTAAGCCAGAGAGACCTCTCCAGAAACCAACCCAGATGGTTTCTTGACCTTGGACTTCTAGGCCCCAGAACTGTGAGAAAATAATCTGTTGTTTAAGCTACTCAATCTGCATCATTTTCTTTTAGTAGCATTAGCCACCTAATACTGATGGGAATTTTCTACCCAACTCTTGACCTCTGCAGAGTAGAAGGGGGTTGAAGATTCTCTGTAAAAACTTGTGAACAGTAATCCAGGAGCTCCCACGTTGGTGAACACATTGAGTTACTGGGAAGGCAGTGCCCAGGGAGGTGTGAAAGCTGTGTCTCCCCTCTTACCTTGCCCTGTGCATCTGTCTCTTCCATTTGGCTGTTCCTCAGTTGTATCCTTTATAATAAACTAGTAATTGTAAGTAAAGCTTTTTTCCCCCTGAGTTTTGTGAGCCATTCTAGCAAATTATCAAATCTAAGGGTAAGGTTGTAGAAATACTCAAAATTTGTAGCCAGATTGGATGGAAGTGTAGATAGTCTGGAGACCCAGGATTTATAACTGGTATCTGAAGTGAGCGTAGTCTTGTGGGACAAGCCCTTAAACCTGCAGAGTCTGATGCCAACTATTCTGAGTTAGTGTCAGAGTAGGACTGAGCTGTAGGACACCTAGTTGGTGTCAGAATTGTAAAATCAGAAGTGGTGTCAGAAACAAATATTTAATGTAACATATTTGTAGCAGTATTTGATGTTTAGAATTACAAAGAAATATTAAATTCACAAATTTTGGTTCTTACATTATGTGTCAGAGTAGGACTGAGCTGTAGGACACCTAGTTGGTGTCAGAATTGTAAAATCAGAAGTGGTGTCAGAAACAAATATTTAATGTAACATATTTGTAGCAGTATTTGATGTTTAGAATTACAAAGAAATATTAAATTCACAAATTTTGGTTCTTACATTATGTTTTCTGAGATATGTACTAATTTAATAAAAACATGGACAGGTAATTTCTATGCAGTTCAAAATCAAAACAGGACGTTTTCCCATCATGGTAAACAAACCAAGTATACACTGTTACATGAAATAATAAAACTTCCTAGAAAGAATACCAACAGATGCACTAATGAGCACTGAACAATTTTATTTTAGTTTCTTTTCATAATGTATGCACATAAAATGAGATTGTGTACAACAGACCAAAGTCTACCCAGAGATCAATTAGTCATATAAAATAATTTTAGGCAAATTTTACTGATTTGCTTTATGTAAGGCAAGTGAAATGTGGGCTCAGAATTAAACAAGATTTTCATGTAACTTCTGGTTGTCGTATAATGGGAGAATACCAACATCAAATTTTTGACAATAATTGTATAAAACTGAGAACAAATGATTTCCAAATTATAATTAAATGAACTCCTCTAATATAATGCCATTAAGTCAACAAAGTCACTGGCACATTATTTGATGGCATCCAAATCCTACAATATTTTCTCAATATAAATTTTGGAACATTCTGAATACTTTTTAAATGAAACTTGAAAAAAGTGAGTCATAAAGTCAAACAAAAGTGGAAAATACTATCAGTTTCAGAGGGTTAGTGTAAGAGTACTGATTTTAAAAAGTCACTGGAAAAAATCTTAAAGCCCTTTTTCTCTTTTCTGGATATTCATTAGTGGATTGTGTTCTAATTCAACAATTAATCATGTTTATATAGCAAATTAAATTTTATACCTGGCTATATGTTCACGGGCTATAATAAGCCTTTGAATTTGTGCTGTACCTTCATAAATCTGCAAGAAAAAAATATACATGAAGGTTAAATATCTTCAGTAATAAATACTTCAACTTAGAATTTTGGACAGTAGTGTAAGTTCCATTGTAATGCCAAATTGAATCAGACCATATATAGGGTTTGTAGTCTGTAGTAATTTTGAAACCTGACATTGTGAAAACTATGAAAATATATAATTTTCTAAAGATTAGTTAAATTATGAAAAGTCACTCACCATAATTTTGGAGGAAAGTCTTAAAAAATCAAAAAGATACTAACATTTCAAAAAGTCTGGAACTCTTTTTAAAAGATTAATGTTACTAAAATATTTGTCTAAATTTCTGAACTCTTCTTAGCTAGTTGTCACCTTCAATAATTCTATTTTTACTCTTACACCTGATTTTTTTCTCCTGCCTAATAAAGAGTTGCTAAAGAAAAAAATGCTAGAAGGATCTGGTTTTGTTCACTTAAGATATTCCTAATAGCCAGCCCTCACTTCTACTTTAAATTTCTAACCCTAGCGATTTGTTAGTTCATCTTCTCAGATGGCAGAGAAAAGTTAAATGGTTGACAATAGTAGTAATTAAAATAATTATAGACTCTAGGAGTGGGAGAGTATCATCAGGTAAACCTGTAATAACTTTGGATAAGGCACAAATTCTGGCCCTCAGTTTTTTCACGTCTAAATTGAGAGGCTACACTATCTAATTTTCTTTTCACTCTAGCATTCTGTAATTCTACCTCTACATTTCAAATGACTGGATCTGTCAAATAATTTGCTAGGGGTAAAGGGAAACAAGGGAAGAGATAATGATGAAAATGGGTTGTAATTAGGCTACATGTGGAGAACATGTGCATTTGTATCTTATTTACTAAATTACTCCTCTATCTCCAAGTTTTTCTAACAACCAATTTAATTTAGAAGACAGTCTTGTATATCACTGTCTCCTGTTGGTTTTATACTCCCAAATATAGTTTCAACCAATTCAGTAGCTGTTAGGCAAGATTCTAAATAATTTAATTAATTTAAAATGGTATGCATACTTTCAGGAGAGCAAAGGGTGGGTTATGAATAGCTGGGATGTTAAGACTCAAAGGCTGATCCAGACATATGCATACACATGTACCATTTACTTTGTTAGCTATTCTCTTAAGGCATATACTTAAAGGTGGGATTCTTTGTGTTAATTAGTTCTAAAAACTCCAACTTCCAGCCATCTATGACTTTCATTTATTATTACTCATGGCAGAACATCTCTAATTAATCAGAAATCTACTCTGCCATTTACAAATACTCTGTTCCCATAAGAACAACAAAACATTTTTAACCTTACCTGATAGATCTTGGCATCCCTCATTAGTTTTTCTACAGGATATTCTGTATTAAATCCATTGCCTCCAAAAATCTGCACGGCATCAGAAGCTAACTGATTTGCGATATCTCCAGCAAATGCCTTTGCAATAGAGGCATAATAGGTATTTCGGCGACCAGAATCAACCTCCCAGGCTGCTCTCTGGTAACTCATTCTAGCTAGTTCAACTTTCATTGCCATCTCAGCCAGCAAAAATGATATTCCTTGGTGCTAAAATTAAAAAGGAAAAAGTTTAAGGATAACTAGTAAAAGTTTTCTCCTTGAACTTTTTAAAAAAACTTTTAAAATTAATTTTAGACTTGAAAGTTACACTCCACTTCCTCCAATGTTCACATATTACAAAACAATAGTAAAATGATCAAGGATAGGACAGTAATGTTGGTACAATATTATCAACTGAACTATAAGCTTAATTCAAATTTGGTCAAATTTTCCACTAATGTCCTTTTTCTGTTCAAGGACCCCATCTAGGATTTCAATTAAATTTAGTTATTTCTTCCTAGTCTTTCCTAGGCTGTTAGGATTCCTGTCTTTTCTTGTCTTTTATGACCTCAGCACTTCTGAAGTATAGTGATTGGTTATTTTTTGTGGAATGTCCCTCAGTTTGGGTTTGTCTGATACTTTCTCAGGACTGGACAAAAAAAAAACATAGCACTGTATGAGATGCTGACAGGGGAAAATGAGTGCCATGACAAGGACAAATAGATGCTTCTTATCCTCTAGCGGTTCACAGTCAAACAGGAGACATAGGACAAGTAATTTCCGTAAGAGATAGCAAGTGTTCTATGAGTTGTACGGCCAAGTTATAGGATGCAAATATGTTCACCACATATTGATGTGAAAGTTTCAAATATATAGAATGATTAAAGATTTGGAAAAATATATTCATGAAAAAAAAGAAAAATAGAAGAAAATGTTCAATGTAATTTCACCAGGCAATAGAATTATGGATGAGTTTTATTATTTAAGTTTACTTTCACTGTACCATATAAATTATTCTACAGTTGACATGGAAAGGAACACACACTTTAAAATAATATACATTAAAAAAAGAAGTCCTATAGGCATTCAGAAACAATACTAAGATGATTAGAAAGGTGCTTTGTGTAATAGGCAACACCAAAAGGGTTTTGAAGACTAAGATGTTATAAAAACTACACAATCTATGGCTATGTATGAAATAGTATGACCCAAATCACTAAAACTAAAAACTGAGTTGTTCAATTTCTTATATTTACTCTAGTTGGTAACATATCCCTGATGCTAACATATCCCTGATCACACTACTTTCAAATGTGAGAAGTTGCATGAGATTGTCATGGTAATTAAGTTTTGGAGGGACACATTGTTAATGTAATTTCTATGTGGAACAGGAAAGTAATATCCCCCCTTATTTCTACCTGTCTGAATTATGCCCACTCTTGTGAACCAATGCTTCTTTCAAGACTTGTTTTGTTTTGTTTTAGTTTTCACTCTATTTTTTGAATAAGTAATACAGTGATCAGTTCAAAGTTCAAACTTTCTCTTACTTCTATCCCTGCCCTCCACTGCTCCACTTAACTCCCCTTCTTAGAAATAACCAGGTTAAGCTTGTTTTTTATCTTCCCAGAGAAATTACATACACATATGAGCAAATATTATCTATAGTTTCTCCATTTTTAACACATATGCTACCCTACCATGTTGATGGTTCTTCATTTTGCTTTTCTTATTTATCAATAAATCCAAGTGCTCTATCAATGTATAAAAACTTACTTTTTTTATAGCTGGAAAGTATTCCACTGTATGGATGAACTACGTTTTAGTTTTTTCTACACAATGCCAAAATGAATAATCAATACATATGTCATTTTGCACATATGGGAGTATATCTGAAAGATAAATAGCATATGAAAGATAGATGCAGGATAATAGCTATGTGGGCCAAAAGGTAGGTGCTTTTGATATATGTTGATAAAATGTGTTTCATGTAAGTTATACCAAATTATATTAGCATTGGCAATATATAGAACTTATTTTACCATAGCCATGACAACATGGTGTAAGATGCCCATGCTTCCCTCAAGAGATTTTTATGAA
>JAVSCE010015084.1:0-77488 GCA_032199065.1 Smutsia gigantea | reverse complement strand
AGGAAGGTGGCTTTTGCCTCTTCTGTCCAAAAAGCAGGCTCTCAGTCTGGCTCCCCCCAGGAGGCTGTAGAGGGGTCTTGCCATTGCTGAGAATCCTGGAATCCAGATTCGACAGAACCCAGCAGCCCCCAGGAACTCTCATGTGCCTCTTTTCATCTGGGGCTGGGGTTAGGAGTTAATGAACTTCTTCCTCTCTAGCCCTAGTGCCCTTTTTCCATGGGTGAGGAGGAAGCCCAAGTATTGGACTTGTTGCTGGCAGATTGTGTGCCTTTTTTCATGAGGTTCAGTATCCTGAGTCTGACAGGAGTTGCAGGAGGGCCTTTGTGCCGTTTGCACAATTTTCCTGGGTGTCACTGGCAAGGATAAGGTCATCTACGTACTGTAGGAGGGTGCAGCATGTGGCTTCCCTTGGAAAGCTGGCAAGGTCTGCGGCCAATGCCTTTCCAAAGAGAGTGCGTGAGTTCTTGAACCCTTGTGGAAACCATGTTCATGTTAACTACATCTGTTGCCCCATATCTGGTTCTGTCCATTTGAAGGCAAACAAGAGCTGGCTTTGGGGGGCCAGCCAGAGGCAGAAGAAGGCATCCTTTAAGTCTAGGCAAGTGAACCATTTGGCAGACCCTGGGATCTGGCCAAGGAGGGTTTATGGGTTTGGGACCACCGGGTGTAAAGAAACAGTCACTTTGTTGATGACTTGCAGGTCTTGAACAGGCTAGTACACTCCTCCTGGCTTTTTGACTGGTAGAAGTGCAGTGTTCCAGGGTGACTGACACTCTGTTAGAATGCCTGCTTCTTTGAGTCTGATCAGGTGTTCCTGTTTGCCTGCGCTTGCCTCTTGTAAGAGGGGGTACTGATGATGCTTTTGTGGCTGGGCTACCAGAGTCAGTTCTGCAATGACAGGGTTTCAGTTATGAGCAAGTCCAGGTGGGTTGTCTTCAGCCCATTCCAAGGGGAATGCAGCTCTGAGTTCAGGTGGGCTACTTGAGAGGGTCTGGGCACAGAATAGCCTCCACTTCTCTTCCCTGGGTGTGGTTATTGCCAGTACGAGGGACCCTGGCTTTTCTTGACCTGGGTTAGTTTGAGGCTGGTGCATCCAGTTGGTTTAAAAGTTATTTGGGCTCCGAGCTTTGAGAGTATACCTCAGCTGAGGAGGGGGAAGGGGCACTCGGGCAGGTAGAGAAATTCATGTTGTACCTCGTGGCCTCCAAGTTCACACTGGCAGGCTTGGCAAAAGTGTTGCTGGACTGCTTTTGTCCCAGTGGCTCCAAGAATAGCTGCAGTCTTTTCACTGAAGGGGACTACAGGGAGGGTGACCACAGAGTGGTCTACCCCTGTGTCAACCATGAAAGTCATGTTTTGGCACTACACCTTCATTTTGACCATGGGCTCATGGGGGCTGAGAGTGAGAGCCCAGTCCTTGTCAGCCTGAATCTGTTCCTGCCAAGCCAATGAGCCTTTCCCTGGGAGGCTCTTCCAGGTAGCCACTGGGCTTCAGGGCTTTGCCTCAGTTGGGACACACGTTCTTCCAATGCCCCTTCTCTTTACAGTAAGCACACTGGTCCCAGGCTAGAGGGGGTCCTAGGCTTCCCCTGGCTTGGCGGCCAGCTTTTCTCTGCATTTTGGTCATCTCTTTCTTTTAGGGCAGCTGCCAGGAGGCTGGCCTTTTTCTTCATTCATCTTCTGCCTCTCTGTCAGCCTGAAATTCTCTGTTTAGATATACTTTGTTGGCAATTTCAGTCAGTTGATTGATATTCATCCCGGTGAAGCCTTCAAGTTTTGGGAGATTTTGTCTGATGTCTGGCGCAGCTTGGGCCACGAATGAGGTGTTGACCATCTGTTGGCTTTCTTATGTACAGGGTCGAAAGGGGTATAGATGCGATAAGCTTCACACAGCCTTTCATAATAGTCCCCAGGAGATTCCCCTGGTTGTTGAGTGACTGAAGATACTTTGGCCATGTTCATAGGCTTTTTGGAACCAGATTTAATCCCCTGGAGGAGGGCATCCTGATATCGAGGGACCTGGTGCTGTCCCTCAAGGGTGGTGAAGTCCCACTCGGGGTGCTCCTTGGGGACAGTGATTTCAGCCCATGCACCCTGATCAAGGACCATGCTATTGTGTGTTCTTCCAGGTATTGGCAAGCCCCTTTTATAATCCATCTCCTCTTTTCCATATTGAACAGGGTGTGGAGAAGCTGTTGGCAATCTTTCCAGGTTGGCTGATGGGTTTGAAGAGGGATTCCATGAGATCAACCAGGGGTTGTGGCTTCTCTGAGTATGACAGGGTGTTGTGTTTCCAATTGAGGAGGTCAGTTGTGGAGAAGCATTGACAGTAAAGCATGGACCAGCTAGGCTTGGTGGTCCTGCCTTCATTATGCCTCTCAGGCTCCCACATCTCTTGCACTGGCATAGGAAAAGTTCCTGTTCCTGGCCGAGAGCTCAGTTTGGCTGCTGGTCTGGGGGACAGTGTGTCTGCTGGTTCTGGAGGTGGTGGGGAAGCTGACAGCAGCAGGATGTCCGGGACCAGGGGGCTGGGTGCTAATGGCCTTGGGGGTGCATAACATGGGAGCAATATTGGCTCTTCCTCGGGCTGACCAGCAAGGATTTGCAGAGGCTCAGGCCTCTGTTGATCCTTTGTGGGCTGCTTTGTTGAGGCAACTAAGACCCTACCTTGTCCTGCCTGTTGCAAATGAATCACACCCAAGGGTGAAGGGTCTGGGTGACTCCTAACCAAGAGTCAATATATGGGAACTGGTCAGGATGACCTGGATCTCAGGTGATTACCCCCCAGACTCAACGGGCTGTTGGTACATCTAGGGTCCCTTCTGGAGGCCACCTAACTCTAAAGGTGGGTCATTTGGAGTCACACAGTGTTTTCAACCTGCTGGGAGTTAATTTTACTCCATAGTCTCCCAAAAATCCCTTCCTGAAATTTTTGATCATGGTGTCAAGAACTGTGGGTTTGCTGTGTCCTCACCCCGTGACGTGTCCGTGTCACAGTGCCATGACAACAAACAAGAGAGGGGGTGGCCCCCTTCAGAGAGGAGACCAGTCAGATGCCCGTCCGGTTCACTTGCCTCACAGAGAATTTGGTTAGCCTTGACCAAGGTGCACCTGGATAAGTCCTGGACCAGGTCAGCAGAAGCTGAGTCACCATTATGTCATGGCGGCCAACTGCGAATATGGCAAAGGGCCCATTCAGATTCCGTAGTGCAGGCTGTGTAATCACAGATTCAGTGCATACTGAAGGGCTTCAGCTGCCCTGCACACTCACACACTCAGACCACAGTTTAAACATAATCTTCCTGGGAATCCTTACCTGTGAGACTTCTAAGAAGTCTCCGGGAGGTGATCAGGCTCCCCTTCCACCCCAACAGGTGGGAACTGGCTGAGTTAGGGGCCCCGGGGTCTTATCATAATTCACCCTAGGAACCAGGTCCTCACCTGCCAAGCCTTCCTGAGTCCGGTGGGAACAGCGGAGCGTGGTGGTCCCAGGGTGACCACGCCAGAGACAGCTGAAAGATCAGGCAAGGCGTGCCTTCTCCATTGCGATCGCCTTCTCCATTGCGATCGTCCATTCCGTCACTGCCCCGCCATTGCCCCAAACCAGTGGCAGCAATGGTCCAGCACGGTTGGGATTCCTGGTCAGGGAACCAAATGTTAAGGAAAACCTGGACCGGATCGCTAATGGAAGAAGCAAGCAGCACTTGGAGGTCTTGGAGGGTGGAGGTTTATTTCACACGGGTGGGCTCAGAGGAGAGTAATCTCCAAAAGTCTGAGGCCCGAACAAAGGCAAGGGGAGCAATTTATATTTTTCTACTTCCATTTCTGTGCCATTTCTACATGCACAGAAAGCAGGAAGCAAGCAGGGTGAAAGAGGAGTCTGGAGGAGTGAAGATGAAGGGGAGTGGGGACCAGGAGTTTTCTGCTGACCTTACCAAAGAGAAGCAGAGGAGGCTGGCCGAGGGTTTTCTACTGACCTTGTCAGCTGTGTAAATATTTTCCTTATCAATACTATAAACCTTCTCCTGTTTTTTTCCCCCACAATATCACTTATAGTACCTTCACATTGGTGTCAGGGGTTGATGAAAGTAGTTTCTCGTGATAGATTCTTCAGGTCTCTCGGTTTATAAATGTTTTTTTGAAAACACCCCAAATCACTGTGTTGATATTTTTTTTATCTGGTTATTTTCAAAATCTGGACAAGATGTCAACATTTTATCTGTCAACATTGTATCATCATTCCTGTGAATTCAACTGGAGAATTTTTCATATAATGGAGATATTCAACCAACCTGCAATATAATCGCATCTTTCACCATCTGAAAATAAATTATAGGACACGGTAATCCTGGCATTTCCACTGGTAGAAATTACAATTACTTCCATGTTAATTTAAGTAATACATTGTTGACACTTAACCTTAGTGAACAAAACAAACAAAAGGGAAAATATAAAAAGGCAGCAAAAGAGGTACAGAGTCAACTGATAAAAAAAAATCATTTGAAAGTGTTATATAATAGTTACATTTATGGGCAGCTGCGTCTGGAAGGTGCACCAGGTGAAACCTCAACCTAGATGGGGGAGGGTTCTTGACTGAATGAGAAAGAATTCTCAAGCAGGTCGGAAAAGTGTAGGTAAGGAAGGAATTCATTAGAGCAAGTGTAGAAATGAATGACAGTAATCTTGCAGGCAGCTGAGAGCAGGAAAATGCGGAGGTGCAGAGGGAAAGAGAACATGTTTTGCTGAACATTTTCTTGGCATAGGGCAGATTCCCTTGCCATCTCTTAAAGCCAGGGTCACTTGGTATCCCGTGTCCACTTGGATCTGCGCTGCATGAGGGCTAGCCCATACTACCGCAGGATTTAGGGAGCTGTTGGGCATGGAATACAGTGAGATTATGTTCTGAGAACTCCCGAAAGAAAGGAGATTTTCAGGCAGGCTCCTGCAGCTGCAGGCCCATCCAAGTTACCCAGGCAATGGGAACCTGCAGGCCCAAATCTGAGCTCTCAGCAGGTCCTCCCTACTTATAAGGTGTAAAGTGGAGACTAAGTGAAAACTTAGAATGAAATAGCAAAGAAACAAAGACACTTAGCACTGGAAAAGTGCAGAGAGACAAAACCCAATTAAATTGAGCAGTGAAAAAGCTTTATTTAAAGTTGTGCACTTAAAGAGAGAAAAAGTGTGGGCATCCTCAGAAAGGAGAAGTGAGAAAAGACTGGGGGTTCCCTCTTTTAAGGATTTTTCAAAGACATAAACTTGTAAAGTGGTCTCAAAATGCTTATCTCCGGTGAGAGACATTAAGTCTCTTCTCTTCTATTATCAGTCTTCCAGGTAATTTTGCAAAATTAACACAAGAAATTTACTGATCCGATTCCTCCCCAGGATAGCAGCATCCCTCTGGGAACATATCAATCAAGAGCACCTGCCCTGCACCCAAGGTGGGCTGAATTACTGCTTGATAAAGAATATGTTAGGAATCTTACTTTGTAACTTCCTGGTTGTATGTCAGCATTTTTCATCATAGACAGCAAAAGTAAATTATGATGCTTATCTCCTGTCTCTGCCCTATCTCAGTTACAAATAAATTATTAATTTATCTTAACTATTGCCCTCATAGAGGAAGTATAATGCTTCTTAAATTAAAACCAAAGATTATAATTTAAAAAGTTGCTAAGAAAAAATGACTTCTAATGAGCCTAATAATTTGGTTGTCTATCCTTACACTTCAATGATATTGTAATTTAATATATTCTTTGGCAGCAAAATGTATTTTTAAAACTGAGTAGTTTCTGAATCAAATATATAAATTCTTTATGGGTTTATATATTGATCTGATATAAAATGTATTTTCTGTTAGGCAAAATACTAACAAGGATTATAAATAGCCCAGCAATGGATACTATTGATGTATAGGTAGATTTTAACATTTTAATAAAATTGTTAACAACTGAATCTTATCACTAAGTACATTTTTAATAAATCACTAGTATTTGCAACCGTAAGCCTTCAGGTCATCTCTTTGAGCCTACAAAAGAGAAATGGACACACATTTACAATTCATGTATTCAAAGTTTTAGATTTTGTCATTATTGAAATTTCAGAAAGCTGAGCAATGTTATAAATTAGTTAGATGAATGCATATGCATATATCATTGGTGAATTACATTTTCATATCAGTGTTTTCAAGTTTAACTTTTTCTTCTAATAAAATGGGTGGACTATAAGCTCAAAAACATTTTGAACATGAATAAATATAAATTAATTCATTGTGCGCTCAGCAATCATTCTCATGACATCTTATACAGTTAAAAACGTTTCCAGTGAAGAGTAAACAAACAGGCAAACAAATCAATAAGAAATAATTCTAAATTGAATTTTTAGTTACTCAGCTGTTGCACTCATGGATTTTGATGATTCAGTTGGAAAGCCTGTATTTATGATAAATATGATTTTGTTTAAAGAAAAATAACAAATCAGTTATAGTAGGTTTCTACAAAGTAAAAACTTTAGTTTAATAAAGAAAACAGATAATTTAGTTTAGATCTGATAATTTAATTGGTGTGGAATATCGTATATTTATTATCCCAGTTCCCCTGCAAAATGGATTGTACCCAGCAGGGGCACCCCAGGGGAAAGGCAGTGTAAGTGGTCTGCCACCATACAGAGGAGCACTGTTTTATGAATGACATTATTTAGAATTGCCAAGTCCCCCCCCCAAAAAAAATCGCCAAGTCCCTTAGTTTTATTATTGTTTTAAATTTTTCAACATAAAACACCCTTCTTACTTAGGCCCTTGGTATTTCTTTCATCTATATTGCATAGTTGTTAAGATTAAATAAAACTTGTCTGGGCCTGGCTATTTTGATATTCCTGAAGACATTTTCCTTGCCATACAAATACTAAGAAATCTTAAACATGTGTGATTTTAATATTTGGAATAGTTTTTCTTCTATAGTCTTAATATGTGTTTTTAAAGTAAAAACCCAAGATTTTCTCCTTTCTTTCAGTTTGAACTCTTTGAACTCACATAAGAGTGATAGTTTTTCAAAACACACTCAGAAGATACCCGAAAACAACACATTTGCCTAATTCATTTTAATGAAAATAGTTTTGTCTTACATATTCTGGATATGAGTCCTTTTTCTCACATATAAATAAAAAATATCTTCCCCCATTTCTTGCTTTGCATTTTCACTTTCTTAATAGGGTCTTTGAGGAACAGAAATTTCATTTTAACAAGGTACAGTTTATTAGTCAATTTTATTAATGTGTTAATTTCATTAATAATTCATTAATAATTAAAAGTAAATTGTAACTTAATAAAATTAAAATTTTTAAAGTTTAATAATTTTATTAATAAGAAAATCATTTATTTTATGATTGATGTTTTTAATGTTTGTCTAGTCACTTTTAAAAACTTCTACCCAGCACAAAATGTCCCATCTATCTTCTAGGAACTTAATTGTCTTCCTTTTTTATTTTGCTATTATTAATGTACAATTACATGAGCAATATTATGGTTACTAGACTCCCCTTATTATCAAGTCCATACCACATACCCCACTACAGTCACTGTCCATCAGGGTAGTAATAAGATGCCATAGAATCACTACTTGTCTTCTCTGTGTTATACTTTCTTCCCTGTATCCGCCTCCCTGCTACATTATGTGAGCAAATTGTAATACCCCTTTTCCCCCTTATCCTTCCCTTTCCACCCATCTTCCCCAGTTCCTTTCTCTTTGGTAACTGTTAGTCCATTCTTGGGTTCCGTGAGTCTGCTGCTGTTTTGTTCCTTCAGTTTTTTCTTTGTTCTTATACTCCACAGATGAGTGAAATCATTTGGTACTTGTCTTTCTCCACCTGGCTTATTTCACTGAGCATAATACCCTCTAGCTCCATCCAGGTTGTTGCAAATGGTAGGATTTATTTTCATCTTATGACTGAATAATATTCCATTGTGTATATGTACCACCTCTTCTTTATCCATTCATCTACTGATGGACACTTAGGTTGCTTCCATTTCTTGGCTATTGTAAATAGGGGTGCATCTGTCTTTTTCAAACTGGGCTGCTGCATTCTTAGGGTAAATTCCTAGGAGTGGAATTCCTGGGTCAAATGGTATTTTTATTTTGAGTTTTTTGAGGAACCTCCAAACTACTTTCCACAATGGTTGAACTAATTTACATTCCCACCAGCAGTGTAGGAGGGTTCCCTTTTCTCCACGTCCTTGCCAACATTTGTTGTTGTTTGTCTTTTGGATGTTGGCCATCCTAACTGGTGTGAGGTGATATCTCATTGTGGTTTTAATTTGCATTTCTCTGATGATTAGCGATGTGGAGCATCTTTTCATGTGCCTGTTGGCCATCTGAATTTCTTCTTTGGAGAAGTATTTGTTCAGCTCCTCTGCCCATTTTTTAATTGGCTTATTTGCTTTTTGTTTGTTGAAGTGCATGAGCTCTTTATATAATTTGGACGCCAACCCCTTGTTGGTATATCATTTATGAATATATTCTCCCGTACTGTAAGATGTCTTTTTGTTCTATTGATGTTGTTCTTTGCTGTACAGAAGCTTTTTAGTTTGATATAGTCCCATTTCTTAATTTTTACTTTTGTTTCCCTTGCCTGGTGAGATATGTTCATGAAGAAGTTGCTCATATTTCTGTCTAAGAGATTTTTGCCTATTTTTTCTTCTAAGAGTTTTATGGTTTCATGACTTACATTCAGGTCTTTGATCCATTTTGAGTTTACTTTTGTGTATGGGGTTAGACAATAATCCAGTTTCATTCTCTTACATGTAGCTGTCCAGTTTTGCCAACACCAGCTTTTGAAGAGGCTGTCATTTCCCCACTGTATATCCATGGCTCCTTTATCATATATTGATTGACCATATATGCTTGGGTTTATATCTGGGCTCTCTATTCTGTTCCATTGGTCTATGTGTCTGTTCTTGTGTCAGTACTAAATTGTCTTGATTACTGTGGTTTGTAGTAGAGCTTGAAGTTAGGGAGCATAATTCCCCCCACTTTTTCTTCCTTCTCAGGATTGCTTTGGCTATTCGGGGTCTTTTCTGGTTCCATATGAATTTTAGAATGATTTTCTCTAGTTCATTGAAGAATGTTGTTGGTATTTTGATAGAGATTGCATTGAATCTGTAGATTGCTTCAGGCAGGATGGCAATTTTGACAATATTAATTCTTCCTATCCATGTCGTACCTTGTAGCCTCCAAGTTCACACTGGCAGGCTTGGCAAAAGTATTGCTGGACTGCTTTTGTCCTTGTGTCTCCAAGAATAGTTGCAGTCTTTTCACTGAAGGGGGCTACAGGGAGGGTGACCACAGAGTTTTCTACCCCTGTGTCAACCATAAAAGTCATGTTTTGGCCATCCACTTTCATTTTGACAATGGACTCATGAGGGCCGAGAGTGAGAAAGCCCAGTCCTTGTCAATCTGAGTCTGTTCCTGCCAAGCCAATGAGCCTTTCCCTGGGAGGTTCTTCCAGGTAGTGATTGGGCTTTGACGCTTTGCCTCTGTTGGGGCACTTGTTCTTTCAATGCCCCTTCTCTTTACAGTAAGCACACTGGTCCCTGGCTAGGGGGATCCTAGGTTTCCCCCGGTTTGGTGGCTGGCTTTTCTCTGCATTTTGGTCATCTCTTTCTTTTAGGGCAGTTGCCAGGAGGCTGGCCTTTTTCTTCATTCATCTTTCTGCCTCTCTGTCAGCCTGAAATTCTCTGTTTAGATATTTGTTGGCAATTTAAATCATGCATAGTTTTTAAACATTTTCATGAAGTCCAAATTTTCCAACTTTTCTTTTTTCATTTCTGTGCCTTTGGTGTCATATGGAAGAAATCCTTGCCAAATCCAGTCATAAAGCTTTGTCCCATGTTTTCGTCTAAGTGTTTTACGTTTTTAGATCTGACATTTAGGTCTTTGATTTGTTTTGAGTTAATTTTTGTATATGGTGTTAGGTAAGTTTCTGACTTAATTTCTGTGCTGGTGGATATCTAGTTTTCCTTGTACCATTTATTGACAAAACTGTTCTTTTCACACTGAATGGTATTGGTTCCCTTGTCTAAATCACTTGAATGTTTCTGAAATAGATAAATACACTTTACCTGTGTGAGCGTAGTACCTGTCATAGTCACTAGGGCTGATCATAAATATTCTGGTTATATTCCTTCTGAGAACATGTTAAGTTTGCATATTTCTGCTGTGTGGATGTTTTATCAGAAAAAAACAAAGTTATTCTAAGTATTATATATATGTTTATTTAAATTCTTTAAAATTTAATTTTGACATATAATTGACATACACTGTTATATTTCAGGCATACATACAACAGTGATTCAATATTTATATACATTACAAAATTATTACCATGATAAGTCTACTTACCATCTGCCACCATACATAGTTTTTACAGTATTCTTGACTATATTCTTTATGCTGTACATTACATCCCTAGATATTATTAATTTGAAAACTGGAAGAATGTACCTCTTAATTCCCTTTACTTATTTTGCCTAACCCCTACCTTTTTCTCCTCTGGCAACCACCAATTTGTTCTGTGTATCTATGAGTCTGTTTCTGTTTTGTTTGTTGATTTCTTTTGATCTTTATATTCCACCTATAAGTGAAGTCATATGGCATTTGTGTTTTTCTTTGATGGATTTCACTTATCATAATACCCTGTAGGTCTATCCATGTTGTTGCAAATGGTAAGATTTCATTCTTTTTTATGCCTGAGTAATATTCCTATATTCCTGCAAATATGTGTGTGTGTGTGTGTGTGTGTGTGTCTGTGTGTGTGTGTGTGTGTGAGACATCTTTATCCATTCATCTATGGGCACTTACCTTGCTTTCATATCTTGGCTATTGCAAATAATGCTGGGATGAATGTAAGGTACTATGTCTTTTCCAGTTAGCATTTTTGTTCTGTTTTTGATAAATACTCAAAAGTGATATTACTGGTTCATATGGTAATCCTATTTTTAATTTGTTTAGGAACCTCCATACTGTTTTCCATAGTGGCTTCACCAAGTTACATTCTCATCAACAGTGTACAAGGGCTCCCTTCTTTCCACATCCTCACCAACATTTGTTATGTCTTGTATTTTTTGACAACTATTCTTACAGGTGTTATATGGTATCTCATTGTAGTTTTGATTTGGATTTCCTAATGATCAGCAGATGTTGAGTATCTTCTTATGTGTCTGTTGGCTATCTTTGGAAAATGTCTATTCAGTTCCTCTGCCTGTTTTAAAATCAGATTATTTTTTTACATTGAGTTGTATGAATTCATTATATATTTTGGATGTCATGTATATATCATTTTCAGATAATTTTCTCCCATTCAGTAGATGGCTTTTTTGTTTTGTTGATGGCTTCTTTTTCTATGCAACACGTTTTTTTGTTGGATATAGTCCCATTTGTTTATTTTTGCTTTTATTGTCCTTGTCTGAGGAGACAAATACAAAACATATTCTTAAAACAGATATCTCAGAGCTTATGACCTATATTTTCTTCTAGGAACTTTATGGCTTCAGGTCTCCCATTTTGAGTTTCTTATATGGTATAAGAAATTGGTCCAGTTTTATTCTTTCCAAGTAATTTTAAGTTTTCCCAACACCATTTATTGAAGAGACTGTCTTTACCCCATTGTATATTTTTGCCTCCTTTATAGTGGATTATTTGACCATGTAAGCGTAGATTTATTTCTGGGCTTTCTATTGTGTTCTATTGGCCTATGGATCTGTATTTGTGCAATTACCATACTGTTTTGATTCTTATGGCTTTGTAATATAGTTTGAAATCTAGGCATGTGATACCTCCAGAATTGTTCTTTCTCAAAATTTCTTTGGGTATTCAGAGTCTTATGTCATCCTATATAAATATTAGGACTATTTGTTCTAGTTCTGTGAAGAATGCTATTAGTATTTGTATAGAGATTACATTGAATCTTTAGATTCTTTTGGGTAGTATGGAATTTTTAACAACATTACTTCGAATCCACAAGGATTATATGTCTTTCCATTTATTTGTGTTGTCTTCAATCTTTTCTATCGGTGTTGTATAGTTTACAGTGTACAAGCCTTTCATCTCCTTGGTTAACTTATTCCCATATATTTTATTCTTTTTAATGCAATTGTAAATGGGATTGTCTTAATTTCCCTTTCTGAATAGAAATGCAACCAATTTCTGTGTAATGATTTTATATCTTGCAACTTCACTAAAGTCATTTATTGGTTTTCATAGTTCCTAGATGAATTCTTTAGGGTTTTCTATATATCCTATTATGACTTCTGTAACTAGTAAAAGTTTTCCTTCTTCCTGTCCAATTTTGATGCCCTTTGTTTCTTTTTGTTGTCTCATTGCTGTGGCTAGGACTTCACCAGTGAGTATGATGTTACCAGTGGGTTTGTCATATATTGCCTTTATTATACTGATGTATGTTCCCTGATACCCAATTTGTTGACCATTTTTATATTAAATGGATGTTGAATTTTGTAAAATTCTTTTTATGCATCTATTGAGATGATCGTATGATTTTATCCTTAAATTTGTTAATGCAATGTATTATGTTGATTGATTGCTGAGTGTTAAACCATCCTGGAATCCCTTGAATGAATCCCACTTGATCATGTTTAATGTATGATCATTTTAAAGCATTGTTGGATTTGCTAATATTTTTTTGATGATTTTTGCATCTTTGTTCACAGGGATATTGACTTATCTTTTTTTCCTAGTGGCTTAGTCTGGTTTTAGTATTAGGGTTATGCTGGCCTTGTACAATTAATTTAGAAGTGTTCCTTCCTCTTTAATTTTATGGAAATGTTGGAGAAGGGTATTAACTCTTCATTAAATGCTTAGTAAAACTTCACCTGTCATCTATTTTGTTTTGGGGAATTTTTTGATTGCTGACTCATTTACATTGTTAGTAACTCATCTATTCAGATTTTCTATTCATGATTCAGTCTTGGAATATTGTATGTTTCTGGGAATTTACTTATTTTTTCTAGGCTGTCCAATTTGTTGGCGTGTATTTGTTCATAGTTGTACCTTATGATCCTTCATATTTCTGTAGCACTGATTATAATTCTCCAATAATTTGATTTATTTGGGCCCTCTTTTGTTTTCTTGATCAGTCTGTCAAAAGGCTTATCAACTTTGTTTATCTTTCCAAAGAAACAGTTTAGTTTCATCGATCTTTTGTTGGATTTTTTAGTCTTTATTTCACTTACATCCATTCTCATCTTTATTATGTACTTCCTTCTATTATCTTTGGGCACTCTTTGTTCTTCTTATAATAGTTCCTTTAGATGTAGTTAGATTGTTTATTTCATATTTTTCTTGTTTCTCATGGTAACCATGTATCTCTTGAACTTCCCTCTAAGAACTGCTTTTGTTGTGGCACTTATACTTTAGAATGTTGTATTTCTATTTTTATTTGTCTGAAGGTATTTTTTTATAACTTCTTTGATTTCTTCATTGACCCATTGTTAATTAATTGCATTTGTTTAGTGTCCACATATGTGTTTTTCTCCTTTTCTTCTTGTAGTTTCATACCGTGTGCTCAGAAAAGATGCTGGGTGTGGTTTAAATCTTCTTAAATTTATTGAGAGCTTTGTGGTCTAACATGTGATCTGTCCTGGAGAATGTTCCATGTGCAATTGGAAAGAATGTGTATTCTACAATTTTTAGTTGGACTGTTTTGTGTATATCTACTATGCCCATCTGGTCTTATGTACCAATTAAGGCCAATGTTTCCTTATTGATTTTCTGTCCGGATGATCTATCATTGATGTAAGGGGGGTGTTAAAATCCCCTATTATTCTATTACTGTCAATTTCTCCCTTTATGTCTGTTAATATTTCCTTTATGTATTTAGGTGCATCTACATTGGGTACATAAATATTTACAAATATATATACTCTTGTTAGATTGACCCTTTTATCATTATATATTGCCCTTCTTTGTTTTTTTGTTAGGATCTTTGTTTTAAAATCTATTTTGTCTTATATAATTATTGCTACCCCAGGTTCTTTTTGTTTCCATTTGCATGGAATATTTTTTTCCAGTCCTTCACTTTCAGTCTGTGTGTATCTTTAGATCTGAAGTGAGTCTGTTTTGCAGCATATATATCATTCTTGTTTCTTTATCCGCTCAGCCAACCTGTGTTTTTTGATTGGAGAATTTAGTCCATTTACATTTAAAGCAATTATTGATAGGCATGTACTTATTGCCATTTTGTTAAGTATTTTATGGTTGTTTTTGTAGTTCTGTTCCTTTCTTTTTCTCTTGCTATCCTCCCTTGTGGTTTAATGCCTTTTTTTAGTATCATGTTTGGACACCTTTCACTTTGTTTTTGTGTGTCTGTCATAAGTTTTTTCTTTGTGGGTTCCATGAGGTTCATATATAACAGTGTACACATATAGTGGTCTATAAAGTTTATCTTAAATTCAAACATATTCTAAAGGCACTACATTTTTATTCCCCCCTTACATTTCTTTTATGTCATAGTTTACATCTTTTTATTTTGTGTATCCCTTAACCAATTATGGTAGAGTTGATTTCACTATTTTTGTCTTAATTGTCATACTGGCTTAATAAATAGTTGTTCCATTAATTTTATAATATAATTGCCTTTAGCAGTGAGATTTTTTTCCTTCACATATTTTCTAATTTCTAGTTATCACCTTTTCTTTTCTGCTTAAAGAAATCCCTTTAGCATTTCCTGTAAGGCTGGTTTAGTTGTGACAAACTTCTTTAGCTTTTGATTTGGAATAAAATTCTGAATGATAATTGCTGGTAAGAATATTTTGGTTGTAAATGTTTCCTGTCAGTACTTTGAACATATGCTTCTCCCTTTTCATCTACAAAGTTTCTGCTAAAAATATGAGCTGATAGCCTTATTGGTGTTCCCATGTACATAACTCTTGCTGCTTTTAAGATTCTCTCTTAACTTTTGACAATTTATCTGTTATGTGTTTTGGTATGGATCTCTTTGGGTTCATCTTATTTGGTACGCTGTGTACATTGGGGAACTGGATATGTTTTCTTTCCCAGGTGAGGGGATGTTTTCAGCCATTTATTCAAATAAGTTTTCAGATTCTATCTCTCTCTATTCTCCTTGGAACCCCTATATTGTGTATGTTAGTATGCTTGATGTTGTCTTAGAGTTTCCTTAAAATACCCATATTTTTAAAATACTTTTTTTCATTTTGCTGTCCTATTTCCACTACCTTGTCTTTCAGGTTGCTGATCCATTTTTCTGTATTATCTAATTTGCTGTTGATTCCATTTAATGTAGTTTTCATTGAAGTTACTATTCTTCAGCTCTTATTGGTACTGTCTTATATTTCCTATCTCTTTGTTGCAGTTCTCACTGTGTTCATCCATTCTTCTCCCAAGTTCAGTGAGCATCTTTGTGACTGCTACATTGAATTCTATCAAGTAGATTACTTATCTCCATTTCATTAAAATCTTTCTCATGAAGATTTGTTTTGTTTTTTCATTTTTATATATTCCTCTATTTCCTCATTTTGCTTGACTCTTTGTGTTTGCTTCTATGTGTTAGGCAAATTGTTTTCTTCCAGTTTTGAAGGAGTGGCCTTGTGTAAGAGATGTCCTAGAGGGCCAAGAAGCACACTACCTTGTATAGGAGATGTCCTGTTGGGCCAAGAAGTACACTACTGTAGCCAAAAGCAAGTGCTCAAGGGGCATCCTCTGTATGAGCTCCCACCTATTGTGGTGGGCAGTGGCAGTATTTCAGCAATGGGCATGGCTCTTTCCATGGCCCAGGTAACTGGGACTCTATAGCTGTGGCTGCAGTGGTGGCAGTATGTGGGGTTATCCTCCAGGCCCAGCTGATATCTAATGTTAGATGTAGCTCTATGATTTCAGTGAAATATGAAAGGTATTTGTATCACTTCTGGGAAACATATTACTCTAAGAGTCAGGAAGTAGGTGAGGTTTCCCACACATGTGCTTCCCATGCCACTAGAAGAAAGCATGTGTCAGATTGGACTGCTATTAGTCTGAGTCTTTGAGTGATTCTAAGGAATAGTTGCCATGAAAACCCACATTGGACATGTTGTATGAGCAAGAAATTAAATTTTGTCACATTAAACCACTGACATTTTGTTATGAAACCTGACTATCCTAATACATAATAACAATAAAATCTTAATATGTGCACAACCTCTCTCCCCAACCCCACAGTCCCCATGGCTTATAACAAGAAAGGATTACTTATTATTATTTCACATCATGTTAGTCTCAGATTTGTGAAGTGTCTCTGTTTTGTGTCACCCCCACTCCAGGAACCAAACTGATGGAATACTCATTATTATATTTATGCCAATCAGACTTACACAGGGAAAAAATAACTGATTCTTGTGAGTTTTTTCCAGAAATGACCCTGCATGCACTTAACTTCCAGAATGCAGGAAAAGTAATCTTATCATGAGCCTGGAAGAAATAATGAAGTAGAATATTTGTTATCATTTCTACTGACTGCCACAGTGGCATGAAACTCAAAGAGATAATGAGTGACAACATTTGGTTCTGAATTTCTAGGATTTTCAAAAGCTAGAAAGATAAGCTGGCTTACAGCATGTAAAATTCAAGAGAGGTATTAATAAAGTTCTATATTGAGTTCCCCCAAGCAAGTTCTCAACAAACTGAAGAAGTAATCAACTAACTAAACACACAAATCAGTTTTAGTTAAAAAAATATACATGTTAAAATCAAAATATGGTGTTACTTAAAAAAAAGATTCAGTACCTTATAGTACATTAACTTTAAAAGAAAAGCTATCCATTATTTTTATACCTTTCTGAGGCATTCCTGCCATTTCTGAGCACCCAATTGTAACAGTTATAAAATACTGCAGACTGATATTGAATGAAGGGCATCCTAACGTATTTTTCGGGGAGGGGATGCATTGAAAAATATTGGAAATGATTATTCTCTAGAATAAATATCTCATAATTTATAATAGCTATTTGGAGGTCCTTGGAAGAGAATTATACTTTTTATTCAAAATAAAGAAATAAAAAATGTACAGAAGTAATGAGGATTTTAATCTAGTGTAAGAAAAAATTTTAAGACAGCCTTCAAAGCACAAAAAACCAACAATAGCATTAACAATAAATAAAAGAAAACCATGAACCAAGCAGAGGTAGAAAAATCACATCTATAAGTAATTAACTAGGAATGTATACAGTATTGAGCACTGTCATATTTATGTTATTAAAATATTCTTATATGAGAGATTGTTATATCTGAGATGGTTAGAGATTGTCACATCATGTATTCAAAGAAGCAAATTATAGGTTAGGCAGCATAAATTTCAAGAGAAAAGGGAGCTAATTTTAAATTTCATATAATTTTTATTTTCTTGATTGTCATGCTAATTGCTTTGGATACAATTATTATGTCATCTGGGCAAAGAAGCACGATTCTCATATTTTCAACTCTAAGAATCAGACTAAAAAAATTAAATTGTAGACAGGTAAAAATATTGGCAATTGTTAGTGTTCATTTGGTATGTGTGTACATGTAAAAATTAGGGGTCAATTTTTTGAAACATAAATATGTTTGAAACTTATAAATATGTTTTAAAATTGACACAAAAAAGTTCTCAAATATTTTTAATATATTTATTTATTAAAATAAGAAATATCTTGAAATAATATTTTGCATAGAATACACTTTAAAAAATGAAAACTAATCACTCATCATTTAACCTAAAGAAAACCCTGAGTGAAAAATCTTCAAAGAAATGAATTATTTATTATTTTAAAATAAAATTCAAGAAGCCAATACTTAATTATACAGGAATAACATATGAAAAACATTACATTCATATGCTCCCAATTTTCCCAAATTCAAGATTTCACAGATAATGTAACAGTGAAATTTAAATTGGGCTGTGCTAATTATACTCCATAACCTGAAAACTGAATCTATTTAATAAATCAGTTATAGGTCCTCTCTCCATGCTTACTGCATGTTGTTCATTTGTTAATGTGTGAAATCATTTTTAAAAAAGCTGTATATCATAACCAATGAAGAATTGGAAGCATTCAAATGATTGTAATCACATGACAATTCTTCAGTTCATAATATTTTTTCCTAACTTTCTACCTTTGTAACTGCTGGTCCATAGAAAATTTAGATTGAAATCATTAGATGCTTTTACAAGATTGGCATACAATTGGTTTTAAAGTGAAAACTTTCATTTCTCCATTGTAATTGAGAACTAAAAAGCCCAGTTTTGATTAACTAGTTTTAAACTTAGTATTGTTATGATTATTAGTGGAATGAAAAAGTGACATTTGTTTTCACCTTAAAAGCGTTCTCTGATGTAATTGAGGAATTAGGACTTATGGCAAAAAATCAACTACTATTTCATAAAAGAATGTTAAAGCTGCAAGATTCCCTAAATACCAAAGAACTTGACTTCCTTATTTTGCACAATGAAAAAAAGCAAAAAAAAAATGTTTAGGAGCTTTCCCAAAGTTATTCAACAATTAATGACCAAGACAAGAACAAGACTCAGGTGGGAGGCAACTTGGGGTTAGGCAGTGTTATTGACTTTAAAGTCAGAAAACTTTTGAATTGACTATTTCACTTCATACGATTATAATCCTTAAACTCATGGAGCCCCAGTTGCCTCCTACAAAACCCTCATATGTGGTCTGAGTTGTATCCCTTTCAAAATTCATGTGTTTAAATCCTAACCTCCAGTACCTCAGAATGTTACTATATTTGGAGATATCAAAGAGGTAATTAAAGTAAAATTAGGTTATATGAGTTGGACCACAATCCACTGTGACTAGTTTCCTATAAGAAAAGGAGTTTAGGACACACACAGAGGAAGACCATGTGAAGACACAGGCAGAAGACAGCTATCTACAAGGCAAGGAGACAGGCCCTTAAGGGAAACCAACCTTCAATAATTTGATCTTAGACTTCTAGTCTCCAGTTACAAATTTTTGTTGTTGAAGCCACCCAGTCTGTGGTAAATTGTTATGTCATCTGTTGCAAACTAATAAATCTCCAAAAGCATGGAGTTGACATGATGATGAAATAGGATTATGGATGTAAACTACTTGGCATATAAAAGGTGATCAATCAGTTTTAGGTACTTTTCCTTCTACAATCCACCCGTAACCTCTGCTTCCAAAAAAAAACTCGGAGATGAAGAATGCTCAGCATATCTGAGAAACTCAATAGTCAGAAAGTTTATAGGAGAATGCTTTCAACTGTGTCAAACCTGCAAAGAGGGAAAGTGAAAGAAACAAAGAGATAATTATCATTTCAGAGAAAGATGGCGGCGTGAGAGGTGAGGCAGAGGCTTCCTCCTAAAACCTCATATAATATGAAAATAAAGCTACTACAACTACTCTTGAAAGAGCAACGGGAAAAAGAATGGCAACAAACTGCATACACTTGGAGACAAGAGCAGCCCTCACAGAAAAGGGTAACGTACTAAAGTTGTGGTCCTGCGGGATCCAAACCCTTCCCCCACCCCAGCTCACCTGCAGGAGGAACGGGAACGGACCAGGGAGGGAGTGGAGATGTGGGACTGCTGAATACCTAACTCTGGAGATCTGCTCTGGGAGCACAAACCTACATTTCAGGGTGCTTGCATGATACTCTTGTAATTAGGGGGTTGGAAAGCTAAGACAGGCAGAGTTCCTGCAGAGACTAAGAATACAGCTGCTTGTGAAAGCAGGGATCCATACCCAGCTGCTCTGGAACAAAAGAAAGGCAGGCAGTATGAGAGACTTCCTAACAGAAGCCCTTAGCAAGAGGGCTGCTAAAGGGGCAAGGATTGCACAGAGCTTACTGCTCAGGAGAAAGGACAGGCAGACAAAATTGTCCAGGTGCACTCTGCCCAGCAGGTTGGGAGCTTTCATGATCTTCAGGTGCTCCAGCTCCCTGGCTGCCTACACAGCTCCAAGAACCCTTCTGTGACAGGCAGACTAGTGTGCCTTTCTTCTGGCCAGCCCCAAAGGGCTTGCAAACCTGGAAATCCTTCCCTGGTGTTAGGCCAGCCAGAGGGAAGATCTGTCTACAGCAACTAAAAACGCAAAGCACAGAGGCTTATACCTCTGTGCTCAGCGCACTGGTTCAGGCAGTGGAGACAGGCATAGCAGCCAGGGACCAGCAAACAGCCCTTTCCTCCCCGGAGGCACCTATCCCACTCCCCTACAATCACTGCATTGCTTCAGGGGCTGAATAGCTCCAGAGAGTAGAGCTTCTAGGCACTATAGGGCGCCATACACAAATATGAAATGCCAAAAGAACCTGGTCCAGAGTAAAATTATGAACACAACTCCTGAGAAAGATTTAAAGGATATAGACCTTATGACTCTCCCTGAAAGGGACTTCAAAAGAAAAATCATTAACATGCTCATGGAGGTACAGAAAGATATTCAAGAACTCAGGGATGAATTCCGGTCTGAGATCCAGTCAGTGAAGAACACAATGGATGGTATTAAAAGCAGATTGGATACGGTGGAGGAGACAATAAATGAAATAGAAACTAGAGAAGAGGAAAACAAAGAAGATGAATCACAGAGAGAAAAAAGGATCTCTAAGAATGAAAGAATATTGAGAGAACTGTGTGACCAATCCAAACGGAACGATATTCGCATTATACGGGTACCAGAGGAAGAAGAGAGAGAAAAAGGGATACAAAGCATCTTTGAGGAGATGATTGCTGAAACCTTCCCCAATCTGGGGAAGGAGGTAGTCTCTCAGGCCATGGAGGTGCACAGATATCCCAACACAAGGGACCCAAGAAAGACAACAGCAAGACATATAGTAATTAAAATGGCAAAGATCAAGGATAAGGACAGACTATTAAAAGCAGCCAGAGAGAGAAATAAGATCACATACAAAGGAAAACCCATCAGGCTATCATCAGACTTCTCAGCAGAAACCTTACAGGCCAGAAGGGAGTGGCATGATGTATTTAATGCAATGAAGCAGAAGGGCCTTGAACCAAGATTACTTTATCCAGCAAGATTATCATTTAAATTTGAAGGAGGGATTAAACAATTTCCAGATAAGCAAAAGCTGAGAGAATTCGCCTCTCACAAACCATCTCTACAGTGTATTTTGGAGGGACTGCTATAGATGGAAGTGTTCCTACAGATTAATAGCTGCCAGCAGAGGTAATAAAACCACAGTAAAGAAAATAGAACAGCTAATTACTAAGAAAATGCAAAATTAAATTAACTTTTCCCAAAGTCAATCAAGGAATAGACAAACAGTACAAAATATGATACCTAATATATAAAGAATGGAATAGAAAGAAAAAGGAGGAAACAAACAAACAAAGAAAAAAAAAGAACCTTTAGATTGCGTTTGTAATAGCATATTAAGTTAGTCGTTAGACGTTTAGATAGTTGGGAAGTTAACCTTGAATCTTTGGTAACCACAAATCTGAAGCCTGCAATGCCAATAAGTACTTACCTATCCATAATCATCCTAAATGTAAATGGACTGAATGCACCAGTCAAAAGACATAGAGTCACTGAATCGAAAAAAAAAACAAGACACATGTATATGGCGCCTTCAAGAGACTCACTTTAAACCCAAAGACATACACAGATTAAAAGTGAAGGGACGGAAAAAGATATTTCATGCAAACAACAAGGAGAAAAAAGCAGGCGTTGCAGTACTTGTATCAGACAAAATAGACTTCAAAATGAAGAAAGTAGCGAGAGATAAAGAAGGACATTACATAATGATAAACGGGTCAATCCAACAAGAAGATATAACCATTATAAATATATATGCACCCAACATAGGAGCGCCAGCATATGTGAAACAAATACTAACAGAATTAAAGGAGGAAATAGACAGCAATGCATTCATTTTAGGAGACTTCAACACACCACTCACTCCAAAGGACTGATCAACCAGACAGAGAATAAGTAAAAACACAGAGGCACTGAAAAACACACTAGAACAGATGGACCTAACAGATATCTACAGAACTCTGCACCCAAAAGCAGCAGGATACACATTCTTCTCAAGTGCACATGGAACATTTTCCAGAATAGACCACATACTAGGCCACAAAAAGAGACTCAGTAAATTCAAAAATATTGAAATCCTATCAAACAACTTCTCAGATCACAAAGGTATAAAACTAGAAATAAATTTTAGAGAGAAATCAAAAAGGCTCACAAATACATGGAGACTTAACAACATTCTCCTAACTACCCAATGGGTTAACGACCAAATTGAAAAAGAAATCAAAGAATATATGGAGACTAATGACAACAACAACACAAAGCCACAACTTCTGTGGGACGCAGCAAAGGCAGTTCTAAGAGGAAAGTATATTGCAATCCAGGCCTATTTAAAGAAGGAAGAACTTTTCCAAATGAATAGTCTAAAGACACAATTACTGAAATTGGAAAAAGAAGAACAAATGAGGGCCAAAGTCACCAGAAGGAGGGACATAATAAAGATCAGAGAAGAAATAAATAAAATTGAGAAGAATAAAACAATAGAAAAAAAATGAATAAAACCATGAGCTGGTTCTTTGAAAAAATAAACAAAATAAATAAACCCCTAGCCAGACTCATTAAGAGAAAAAGAGAATCTACACACATAAACAGAATCAGAAATGAGAAAGGAAAAATAACGACGGACCCCACAGAAATACAAAGAATTATAGGAGAATATTATGCGAATCTATATGCTAAAAAGCTGAAAACATAGAAGAAATGAATGACTTCTTAGAAAAATACAACCTTCCAAGACTGACCAAGCAAAAAAGAGAAAAACTAAACAGACCAATCACCAGCAATGAAATTGAATCAGTAATCAAAAACGACCCAAGAACAAAACCCCCGGACCAGATGGATTCACCTCTGAATTCTACCAGACATAGAGAGAAGAAATAATACCCATTCTCCTAAAAGTTTTTCAAAAAATAGAAGAGGAGGGAATACTTCCAAACTCATTCTATGAAGCCAGCATCACTCTAATACCAAAACCTAGCAAAGACCTCACCAGAAAAGAAAATTATAGACCAATATCCCTGATGAACGTAGATGCAAAAATACTCAACAAAATATTAGCAAACTGAATTCAAAAATACACCAAGAGGATCATACACCATGATCAAGTGGGATTCATCCCAGGGATGCAAGGGTGGTAAAACATTCGAAAATCCATCAACATCATCCACTACATCAACAAAAAGAAGAACAAAAACCACATGATCATCTCCATAGATGCTGAAAAAGCATTTGACAACATTCAGCATCCATTCATGATGCAAAACTCTCAACAAAATGGGTATGGACGGCAAGTACTTCAACATCATAAAGGCCATATATGACAAACCCACAGCTAACATCATACTTAACAGCAAGAAGCTGAAAGCTTTTCATCTAAGATCGGGAACAAGACAGGGATGCCCACTCTCTCCACTGTTATTCCACATAGTACTGGAGGTCCTAGCCACGGCAATCAGAAAAAACAAAAGACATACAAGGCATCCAGATTGGTAAAGAGAAAGTCAAATTGTCACTATTTGCAGATGACATGATATTGTACATAAAACACCCTAAAGACTCCACTCCAAAACTACTAGAACTAATATATGAATTCAGAAAAGTTGCAGGATACAAAATTAACACACAGAAATCTGTTGCTTTCCTATACACTAACGATGAACTAACAGAGAGAGAAATCAGAAAAACAATTCCATTCACAATTGCATCAAAATGAATAAAATACCTAGGAATAAACCTAACGAAGGAAGTGAAAGACCTGTACTCTGAAAACTACAAGACACTCCTAAGAGAAATTAAAGAGGACACTAACAAATGGAAATGCATCCCATGCTCTTGGCTAGGAAGAAGAATAATTGTCAAAATGGCTATACTACCTAAAGCAATCTACAGATTCAACGTAATCCCTATCAAACTACCAACAGCTTTCTTCAATGAACTGGAACAAATAATTCTAAAATTCATATGGAACCACAAAAGACCCGAATAGCCAAAGCAATCCTGAGAAGGAGGAATAAAACAGGGGGAATTACGCTCCCTGACTTCAAGCTCTACTACAAAGCCACAGTAATCAAGACAATTTTGTATTGGCACAAAAACAGACCCACAGACCAGTGGAACAGAATAGAAAATCCAAACATTAACCCAAACATATACAGTCAATTAATATTTCATAAAGGAGCCTTGGATATACAATGGGGAGATGACAGCCTCTTCAGCAGCTGGTGTTGGAAAAACTGGACAGCTACATGTAAGAGAATGAAACTTTACTACAGTCTAACCCCATGCACAAAGGTAAACTCAAAGTGGATCAAAGACCTGAATGTAAGTCATGAAACCATACAACTCTTAGAAAAAAACATAGGCATAAATCTCTTGGACATAAACATGAGCGACTTCTTCATGAACATATCTCCCCGGGCAAGGGAAACAAGAGCAAAAATGAACAAGTGGGACTATATCAAGCTGAAAAGCTTCTGTACAGCAAAGGACACCATCAATAGAACAAAAAGACATCCTACAGTATGGGAGAATATATTCATAAATGACGTATCCGATAAAGGGTTGACATCCAAAATATATAAAGAACTCATGCACCTCAACAAACAAAAAGCAAATAATCCAATTAAGAAATGGGCAGAGGACATGAATAGACACTTCTCCAAAGAAGAAATTCAGATGGCCAACAGGCACATGAAAAGATGCTCCACATCGCTAATCATCAGAGAAATGCCGATTAAAACCACAATGAGATATCACCTCACACCAGTGAGGATGGCCAACATCCAAAACACAAACAACAACAAATGTTGGCGAGGAGGTGGGGAAAAGGGAACCCTCCTACACTGCTGGTGGGAATGCAAATTAGTTCAGCCATTGTGTAAAGCAGTATGGAGGTTCCTCAAAAAACTCAAAATAGAAATACCATTTGACCCAGGAATTCCACTCCTAGGAATTTACCCTAAGAATACAGCAGCCCAGTTTCAAAAAGACAGATGCACCCCTATGTTTATCGCAGCGCTATTTACAATAGCCAAGAAATGGAAGCAACCTAAATGTCCATCAGTAGATGAATGGATATAGAAGAGGTGGTACATATATACACAATGGAATATTATTCAGCCATAAGAAGAAAACAAATCCTACCATTTGCAACAACATGGATGGAGCTAGAGGGTATTATGCTCAGTGAAATAAGCCAAGCCGAAAAAGACAAGTATCAAATGATTTCACTCATATGTGGAGTATAAGAACAAAGAAAAAAACTGAAGGAACAAAACCACCGCAGACTCACAGAACCCAAGAATGGATTAATAGTTACCAAAGGGAAAGGGACTGGGGAAGATGGGTGGGAAGGGAGGGATAAGAGGGAAAAAGGGGCATTATGATTAGCAGTAGTAATGTTATGGGGGCACGGGGAGGGCTGTACAACTCAGAGAAGACAAGTAGTGATTCTATAGTATCTCACTACTCTGATGGACAGTGACTGTTATGGGGTTGGTGAGGGGGACCTGATGAAGGGGATAGTTTAATAATCATAATATTGCACATGTAATTGTAGATTAATGATCCAAAATAAATTATAAAAAAATTTATCATTTCAGAAACAACTGGTACCCTTTGGAAAGGTGTTGAAATCATATTTCAGAGTTGATCAGGAAATTGCAGAGGTGAATTTTGTAGTTTTCTTAAACATGAATTCAAAGAGGAAGGGAAGAGTTGAATAAAGATCCACAGAGCTCCTTCTAATAATATTTGCTATACTTACTAGTTAGAAGGAAATACTCCATTATTTATTAAAATATCATACCTGAACATTGTTAAGTATCCCAAAAGCTTATAAGCTGAAAAACAAGTAAAAGGTAACGTAATCTTAACTTTTTAAGGTTTTGAATAAAGTTCAAGACATGATTTTTCATTTGTCCAATCAATCTGCTATTGACTATTACTGACTAGAGAAAATTATCTTAAAAAAAAATCCTTTATTTATTTTATGTTTATCCTATGGCCCTCCAGGGAGCCTTGTGAATTAATTAGGCAAACACCTTGAGACATTGCCTCAAGATAGATTTATTTAAAGTAAACAGATACCTTTAATCTGACTATTAATCTGGCCAGGAAGACATTTCTGCTTAAGTGTGCAACTGTGCACTGCTGAGCCATCACACCGGGATGCAGAATAGAGCTCTGACAATTGAGTTAGAAAAGTGTATCCCCCAGGTCTCCAAGAGATAAAAAGGTAAATTTGACGTGAGGAATATTTTGCCTTTATTGCCTCTGAATACCTTCAGCAACACCCTGCTGCTGTGTCCCAGGGACCACAAAATATGCCAAGGTAGAGTGTCCTTTATTTGTAACATGACCTTTTCCTGTGAAAAGGCAAAGGGAAGTATAGGAAACAACAACAATTTTCTAAAATCATTCACCTTGCCTTTGGTTTTTTTTTTTAAGTAGAGCATAATTCTTTAGTATACATTGTATGAATAGAATGTGTTAAGTTGGCTATGCTCTTCTCTATAAAGGACAGATCAAAATACAATAAAACCAAAAAATAAGATCAAACACCATGATATGCTAATTTAAAGTTAGATCAATCTCTTTTCAATAATTCCTGTATGATCAGATGGAATCTTTGGGAATGATAAGACATTTGAGAACCTTAACAGTCTGGACCAATGAACACCAATCGGTCTTTAAAGAGTTATCTAGGTTTCTGCAACAGAAGCTGACAGCAACCACCCATTACTTCAGTCAGTGTATCTCTAACTCCAGGGATACAGCACTATTTAGAGAGACTAACCTTTTTTGGCTCTTGTTCGTACACTGGAAAGAGGAGTTTAGAGACATCCAAGAAAGATGACTTATCTAGGAAGGAACTGAGTGTCTATTTCTCAAATCATGTGTGGATTTTGTACATAAAGGAAAATCTAGCACACCTTTTCCCAGTACATTGGTCACATATTGCCTCTTATGAATATGTGAAATTTTTTTAAAGTGGATTTTCTTAAAACAATAAGATTTAAAATGAATTCTAATATAATTAGAGAATGAGGAACAAAAGTATAACATTATTTGACAACTCACTGTTTGGAATGTCTAACAGAATGCTTTTCATTATGATTTTACAGACTTCAACAAAATAATCACATGTGCAAATAAGAAAGATAATTGATAATGAAAATACTATATTTTGAGGTCTTATCATGTGCAAGGTATTGTGTCTTTAGAAGTTGATGACTTCTTGCCACTATTTCATAGTTGAGAAAGCTGTGCCTTAGTGAGGTGAGTAATTTACCCAAGGACATAAGTGTTAGGACCTAGATTTCAGGAACTGAGTTGAAAGCTGGATTTGCCAGACTTCAGAGCTAACATTCTAAACCAAGATGGTCTGGGTCAAAATCTCTAGAAAAGAAATAAAAATGAAATTAGCCAGCATATTACAGACCAAATGGAAACTTATTCTCAGGGAACGTAAGTTTTCTTGACTGTCCTCAAACTCTTCTTTTCAGTTATACTAAAAAAGGCCAAGAGAGTTTAGTCTCTCTAAATAGTGTATGTATACAGTTATTCTTATTTGAACCACACATATATACACACAAACATACATCCACACATACGTATGTATATACAGATAGATGAAGAGATGGACGGAAGGGGAAAGGGAAGAAGGGAGGAAGGGAGAGAGGGAGGAATGGAGGAAGAAAGAAAACCAAAAGTTGGCTTTGATATGCAGAGAAAATAAAGGTGTAGCAAACTGTGGTAAGATTAACAGTGCTCATTCCTTAGAAATATTATCAAAAGTTTAAACCGTGAATACATAAGAGGTTAGGAATATAAGTGATATGTCCAGTCTAGCTTCCTTTTCAAGTCTCCTACTAATCTTCACTCTGATTTTAATATTTTTATTCTATTTAATGGAAGATTATCTGGCATTGCAAATATTTTTTTATTAATCAAAGAATTTTTGTGTTGTTAAGTAGACATCATTAGGGCCAATTCTATTGGAAAGATGAAAGGTCTTATGCATTGAAATTTCATTCCCTTTGACATTAGATCCATTGATTTTTCTTAGAAGTTGTTTATACACATCAATTTTATAGCTTTCTAAAGGATAGTGTATAATTTAGAATTGACATTCTGAAATGCCTGTATTTAAATAGAAGATTTATAATTAAAAAAATTTTTTTTAATGGTCAAAAAAAGATTTGGAATTTTTTTGCCATTTATGATGATGTTCATTTGCTCCTATGTTCTGCTTCAAAGCAGGTCATGATTAATGCATTGCAAAAATCCATAGAGGATTTCTTGCAATTATAATTAAACATTTTTTGTCTATATCAGATTCTTAGAAAAAAAAAAGATGATTGATTTTGAACCCAGGGAATTGCTTTATGTGTCAAACATCAAGACACATTTCTTTATTAAGAAAGACACTATCCTATATATATATAGGTATAAAGGATCATGGATATCCTATTACATTTTTATGAGAGAAGTTTTCTCCCTTCCACTATTTCTCCATGAATTTAGTTTTACATTTTTATATATGCAAGACTTAATTATTTGATATAAGATAGGGAGAGAGAAGTCAAGATACCTGTCAGTGGAAAAGCTTTAATTACTTCCATCTTTGTCTTTCTCCTCCACCTCTCAGCATGGAGAATTTGATGTAAGCATTTATCATTTAATTTCATGGAATCAAAAATTAATTAATATTCTGCCATACCTCTTCTCTCCATGTATTTCCCCAGGAACTTCAACTGTGAAATGGGCTCTTCTGATATCAATCCCGAGAGAAATAGTAGGAAATTATGCACTATTAGTAGACATTTATTTCTCAATAACATCTTTTATCTTATTATTTGAGGGACTAGTAAAACATATATAAGTAATATATATTATAGTGGAACACAGACATTGGAGGTAAATTGTCTAGGTTTGAATCATGTTTCTGGCAGTTGTTAGTTGTGTGACTCTTCCATGTCTCCATTTTGTTATATCTAAAATATAGATAAAAATAGTAACTTCTATATTAACTACAGGATTACAGTATTAATGAAAGGCTTATTTGAGTTAATAGAGGTAGGCACTTAGAGCGTCTCACCTATAGAAAATACTCTTTCAGTGTTTGCTGTTATATTATTATATTACCAATTTGAACAATGCATTTATCATTATATAATGTGTGTTTCTGTATATGATCAATGGATTTATAGTAAGAACAGGTTTGTTAAGGGAGTAGTGCTTGAAGCACTCCAGAAAGATGTCTTTATGCTTTATGCCATTTAAAAAATTAAGAAAGAACTGCTAACTCTAAGCATATAAAATTCTTGGATCACAACTTTGATTTAACCCATTATTTAACTCAGATTATATAGATGAAAATGAAAGTACATTTCCTCCCTTTACAAATTTTGTTATAAGAAGATAAATAATTTCATTATCTTCTGGGACATGGAAACTTATAACTGTGCTGCATTTGATATAAAATGCATTCTTTCCTTTTTTTATCAGTTATGTTTTTATGTTAAAATGTATGTGTATGACAGAAAATGAAAATACTTTGAGTGGGTAATTACTCCAAAAATTAGCAAATTTTTAGTTTGACCATGTCAGCAAAATTTTATGTACTCCTAAAATGCTAAGACATTTTGCAAAAGCAACATCAGCATAATATTTTCATATATAACTTTTAGTGGATGGAGAAATATGCCTTTTTGTATCTTGTTATATGTATTTAGTTTACATTTTAAATTATTGGTTAATAATCCTAAAGCGTGGTTAATACTCTTAAAGGAATGCAATCCAAATGTTGCTTTTCATTTTTTGGATAAATTTGATCAGTTTCTCATGAATCATAGAGTTTAGATTAAATGAACTGAACTAGTTTTTTCTCCTTAATCACGGAAACCCTAAAAACAAGTTCACATATGTATGCTGCAAAGCAAAGGCTTCTACTTGTTATTTAAACCTCTGATCATTTGGTCACAATTTTTAACTTATCCTTGGTCCACAGACATGTGATTATAACTTGCTTATATTCAAGTGACCCATAAACTAATTTTATTGAAATAAAATTAAAATTTTGATTTTGGAAATGCACCATCTTTCCATCTCTATTGTTATATTTTTAAATACAAATGATCACTGAGATTGATCAACCGTAAACAAAGAAATCTATTTTTAATATGTACATGGGAAAATGCTGAAGACCTACCATTAAATGTTAGACATGCCATTGAATTTCAGATCACATACAATAGCAATTACATCTTACTGTGCCTAGACCAATGAAAATAGGATCAAATGACTTGTACTCTGACCTGGGAAAATACACTTTTGCCTAGCTATCTTGTCAATAGAGTTAATACAAATTATTCTTGATGACATCTCAAAAAAACTAAGCATGTAGCTCAAAAGGTACACTTCAAGACTTCTGCTTTTACAGGAAATATAACAGTACTGTATTGACCATTAAATAAACAATTGAATGCTCACTTCTACTGGCATAGTTCAAGTTTAAGCATGATAGCTTGCTGCTTTATATGAGATTAATATGCTAAGAATTCTACACCCATACTATAACACTGGTTTTATTGGATGGAAATTAACTTTAAAAAATGGAATTGATTTATGTATTTACTCTCCCACTTTTGAGATAGCTCCTTATGTTACAGACTTCTGTTAATATAAAATAAAATACTTCACCGTGTCATTTTGATTCAGTTAAAAAAATACAATCTATAAAAATGTCACAATGTATTTTTTATTATTATTAGGACACTAACTTTAGATATCTCTTCAGTTGTTTGATTTAAACATATGGGAGAGGTAAAATGCCTGATGTAGTGATGTGAGGAGGTTGGCAAATCCCCTTCCGAAAAACCAGATATAAATACTGGACAAATTGTCAAAAACAAAATTTAGGCTCTAGAAATTGACCAAATACAAACAAATGCATTTTTGGAAAAGTATTGAATGTTGATGAGGACAATGGAAGTCTGTGGTGCACTTGCCTGATAGCTAGTACTTGCTTGATGGGCTACTCCCATCCTGCAGCCCAGTAAAGCTGTAGATCTACCAAGATGGAGAAAGAGACAGAAACCCTCAGCTTCAGTGCCAGACGTGAGTCACTCAGTCAGGGAAGGCAGAAACACCCATGCTCAGGTTGTTGATAAAAGTAGCAATGTCAGTGGCAAGTGAATGGAGAAAATCAGCAGCTGCTGATGCCCTGAGGTTGCAGTTCTGGTTACAATAAAGTAAGCAAGGGATCAGTGGACCAGCAAGAATAACAGTGAAATCCTGAAAATGAAACAGCTTTATATAAAGTCTACACAAATCCCTGGCCACCTTCTGCATGCATATGCAGGAGACTAGAGGGGATCCAAGATAAACACACATACCTGGATGACTAGGAGACTGCTCACATATGCAGAAGAGATACGAAAGGGCCCAGAGAAAAGCGTGGCAGATCTGAAAACTGCCAGATGTTTGAAAGTACTCCCAGATAACTTGAGCACAGCTTCTGATGAATAATTGCCTGACCGTTAAGTAGTATAGACTAGAGTGACACCTAAAATGCTAGGTTCAAAAAAATAAAAAGAATAAATATATTAAACTGAATAGAGACCTGAATAGCTACATACTGCTTATAGAGACAGATTTTACATATTTATTACAGGAAAATTACTAAATAATAGAAAAAACAAAACAGCAGCAGCAAATCTCATGGGAGCAAGTCAGGATCCAAAGTTCTTAAAATATATTATCTAAGTGTCCAATTTCAGCAAAAAACTGGTAAGATATGTAAAGAAACAGGGAAGCATAACGTATACTCAGGGAAAGTCAGTTAAAACTGGTTTTCAGTTGGCCTTCATATACGATTTAGCAAAGACTGCAAAGCAGCTATTTTATATATATAGCTAAAGAATATATACATGTGACACTGATAGAGCAGGATTCAAGATGGCGGCATGAGAGGTGACATGGAGAACTCCTCCCCAAACCACAAATAGTACAAAAATATAGTTGATACAACTAACCCTAAAACAGCAACAAGAAAGAAGGCTGGACCAGACTGCATTCAGACCTCATGAACAGAGCAGACCTCATGAAATAGGGAAATGTAGGAAAGCCTTGATCCAGCGGGACTCAGGCCCTTCCCCCACCCCAGCTCACTGGCAGGAGGAAGAGAAAAGGAGCAGGGGAGGCAATGGAAGCCTGGGACAGCTGAGCACCTAGTCCTGGAGATCAGCTTTGTGAGCAGAAGCCTATATTGTGTGGTGCTCTGGGCATTGGAGAGCTCGGATGGGCAGAGTGCTTGGGAGACTGACATTCGGGCCATTTGTGGAGGGCGGATCCACACCCAGCTGCTCTGTGGCAGAGGAGGGGTGGGCAGTCTGAGAGGCTTCCTAGCAGCGAGAGGGCTGCTGAAGGGGCGGGGTGTGCACGGAGCTTGCTGCGTGGGAGAAGGGAGAGCTGGACAAGGTTGTCTGGGTGCACTCTGCTCAGCTGATTGGGAACTTTGAGGAGCTTCAGGTGCTCCATCCCCTGGCTGCCTAGTCAGCTACAAGGCCCCCACTGTGACACACAGTCTGTGTACCTTCGTCCAAGCCTGCTGGCACCAGTTCGCAAGCTGGCAGTCACTGTGCTGGCCTCAGGCCAGCCAGAGGGAGGACCCGCAAAGCACAGAGGCTTACACGTGTGTGCTTGGCCCACTGGCTCTGACACTGGAGACAGACCTTTCCTCTCCCCAGGCACCAGCTCTGCTCCCCCACAACCACCAACCTGACTCTAGGGGCTGAGAAGCTCCAGAGACTGGAGATTCTGCACACTAGTGGGCACCACACAGAAATATGAAATGATAAAAGAACATGGTTCAGACCAAAATCTCACAAACCCCAGAAAAAGGGGCAAATGAAACTGAACTCACTAATCTTCCTGAAAGAGTTCAAAATAAAAATTAGAAACATGCTTATGGAGTTACAGAAAAATATTCAAAAACTCAGGATCGAATTTAAGTCAGAGATTCAATCATTAAGAAAATCCATAACTGAAATGAAACATACAATGGAGAGATTTAAAAGCAGATTAGATGTAGTAGAAGAGATGGTAAATGGAATAGAAATTAGAGAAGAAGAATACAAAGAGCTGAGGCACAGAAAGAAAAAAGGATCTCTCAGAAGGAAAGAATATTGAGAGAACTGTGTGACCTATCCAAACAGAACAATATTCGCATTATAGGGGTACCAGAAGAAGAAGAGAGAGAAAAAGGGATAGAAAGTGTCATTGAGCAGGTAATTGCTGAAAACTTCGCCAAACTGGGGAAGGGGATAGTCTCTCAGGCCATGGAGGTACACAGATCTCCCAACAAAAGGGACTCAAGGAAGACAACATCAAGACATATAATAATTAAAACGGCAAAGATCAAGGATAAAGACAGACTTTTAAAAGTGGCTAGAGAGAGAAAAAAGATCACATACAAAGGAAAACCCATCAGGCTATCATCAGACTTCTCAACAGAAATCTTACAGGCCAGAAGAGAGTGGCATGATATATTTAATGCAATGAAGCCGAAGGGCCTCGAACCAAGAATACTCTACCTGGCAAGGTTATCATTTACATTTGAAGGAGGGATTAAACAATTTTCATACAAGCAAAAGCTGAGAGAATTTACCTCCCACAAACCACCTCTACAGTGCATTTTGGAGGGACTGCTATAGATGGAAGTATTCCTAAGGCTAAAAAGATGTCACTCAAGGGAAGACAAAGAGTACAGAATATGATTCATAGCATACAAAGAATGGAGGAAGAAGAAAAAGGAGAGAAAAAAAAAAGAACCTTCAGGTTGTGTTTGTAATAGTATATGAAGTAAGTTAAATTAGACTGTTAGATAGTAAGGGAATTACCCTTGAACCTTTGATAACCACAAATTTAAGCCTGCAATGGCAGTAAGTACATACCTATCGATAATCACCCTAAATGTAATGGTCTGAATGAACCAATCAAAAGACATAGAGTTACCGAATGGATAAAAAAACAAGACCCATCTATATGCTACCTACAAGAGACTCACTTCAAACCCAAAGACATACACAGACTGAAAGTGAAAGGATGGAAAAAGATATTTCACGCAACTAATAGAAAAAAGCAGGAGTTGCAGTACTTGAATCAGACAAAATAGACTTCAAAACAAAAGAAGTCAAAAGAGACAAAGAAGGACATTAGATAATGACAAAAGGGTCAGTCCAACAAGAGGATATAACTATTATAAATATCTATGCACCCAACAAAGGATCACCTACATATGTAAAACAAATACTAACAGAATTAAAGGGGGAAATAGAATGCAATGCATTCATTTTAGGAGACTTCAACACACCACTCACTCCAAAGGACAGATCAACCAGACAGAAAATAAGTAAAGAGACAGAGGCACTGAACAACATATTAGAACAGATGGACCTAACGAACATCTACAGAACACTCCATCCAAAAGAAGCAGGATACACATTCTTCTCAAGTGCACATGGAACATTTTCAAGAATAGATCATATACTAGGCCACAAAAAGTATCCCAGTAAATTCAAAAAGCTTAAAATTCTACCAACCAGCTTCTCAGATCACAAAGGTATGAAACTAGAAATAAATTACACAAAGAAACTGAAAAAGCCCACAAACACATGGTGGCTTAATAACATGCTCCTGAATAACCAATGGATCAATGACCAAATAAAAACAGAGATCAAACAATATATGGACACAAATGACAACAATAATTCAACACCACAAAATCTGTGAGATGCAGCGAAAGCTGTGCTAAGAGGGAAATATATTACAATACAGGCCTGCTCAGGAAAGAAGAACAATCCCAAATGAACAGTCTAAACTCACAATTAATGAAACTAGAAAAGGAAGAACAAATGAGGCCCAAAGTCAATAGAAGGATGGACATAATAAAGGTTATATCAGAAATAAATGAAATTGAGAAGAATAAAACAATAGAAAGAATCAATGAAAGCAAGACCTGGTTCTTTGAGAAAATAAACAAAATAGATAAACCCCTAGCCAGACTTATCAAGAAACAAAGAGCGTCTACACACATAAACAGAATCAGAAATGAGAAATGAAAAATCACTATGGATACCACAGAAATACAAAGAATTATGAGAAAATACTATGAAAAATTATATGCTAACAAACTGGATAAACTAGAGGAAATGGACAACTTTCTAGAAAAATACAACCTTCCAAGACTGACCTAGGAAGAAACAGAAAATCTGAATAGACCAAATACCAGCAAAGAAATTGAATTGGTAATCAAAAAACTACCTAAGAACAAAACTGCTGGATAGATGGTTTCACTGCTGAATTTTATCAAACATTAATAAAGACCTATTACACATCCTCATTAGTTTTCCAAAAAGTAGAAGAGGTGGGAATACTCCCAAACTCATTCTATGAGGCCAACATCGCTCTAATACCAAAACCAGGCAAAGACACCACAAAAAAAGAAAATTACAGACCAATATCCCTGATGAACATAGATGCAAAAATACTCAACAAAATATTAGCAAACAAAACTCAAAAATACATCAAAAAGGTTATCCATCATGATCAAGTGGGATTCATCCCAGGGATGTAAGGATGGTACAACATTCGAAAATCCATCAACATCATCCACTACATCAATAAAAAGGACAAAAGCTACCTGATCATCTCCATAGATGCTGAAAATGCATTTGACAAAATACAACACCCATTCATGATAAAAACTCTCAACAAAATGGGTATAGAGGGCAAGTACCTCAACATAATAAAGGCCATATATGACAAACCCACAGCCAACATTATACTTAACAGCGAGAACTGAAAGCTTTTCCTTTAAGATCGAGAACCGGACAAAGATGCCCACTCTCCCCACTTTTATTCAACATAGTACTGGAGGTCCTAGCCACGGCAAAAGGAAGAAGTTAAACTGTCCCTGTTTGCAGATGATATGATATTGTACATAAAAAACCCTAAAGAATCCACTCCAAAACTATTAATACGCAGAAATTTTTTCTGATCTCAACTTTCTATAAACATACAAAAATGAACACAACATGCATTAGAAACATAGATAAATGAAACTAAAGTCTAAAAATAGATCCACACATATATGATCAATTAATTTTCATCAAAAGCAGTACAGCAATTCAAAGGGAATTTTCAACAAATGCTAGTGGAAAAAGGAGATGAACTTAAGGAGGGAAAAAGAAAAAGACCCTTCATCTGTACCTCATACCACATACAACAAATTAATTCGAAATGTGTCATAAACCAAAAATTAAAAGCTGTAACATTATTTCTTGGAAGAATTACAGATAATTCTTCAGGTAGGCAAAAGTGTTTCAAACAGGTATACACACACTAGATAAAAAAGAAAAATATTTAAAAATGAACTTAGTCACCATAATGTTTATACTAAAATTTGTACAAAAATATACATTGCCATTTGATTTATGATAGCCAAAATTGGGCACAACTCAAATGTCTACAGAGGTAATAAGACTTTTTAGATTTCAGTATATTCATACAAGGAGTATTATTTGCCAATAAATAGGAGTGAATTCCTAGCATGCAATAACACAGATAAAAATATGTGGCTGAAACAAACCAGAAAAAAACAGAGCATATACTTTATGAATTAATTTATATGGTCTGTAAACAGCAAAACTACAGTAACAGAAATCTGATCAGTGATTGTCTAGTGTGAGTTTAGGAGTTTAGGAAGAATTATGAGAGAAAAATTCTGGACAATGGAAATATTTCATATCTTAATTTGACTTGTTCACAGTAGTGTATATATTTCTCAAATGACTAAACTGTATATGAAAAGTGTACATACTGTATTTTATGGCAATCATATCTCAGTTCCCAACTTTGAAGACACACCCCTATGCAATCTCATCCATCCTCATGTTTTCAAAATTTATGTATAAACCAACTGCCAAATTATGGCTCAGCCTTGATTTTTCTTTTGGTCTCTGGATCATGTTCCCCTTTGACTCATCAATTTTAATATATACAGTATTCTTAAACTTATCATCTCAATAACAAAAAAAAAATCAGCGTATGTTTCCCTCCAGTTTTTACCATCTCTATTAATGGTACTTGTTTCTATCTTACCTATTTTATCTATCGCCTATCCTCAAATCAGAGAGGCTGCAGGCTATTTTGATATTTTTCTCTCTTTTATTTTTTACATGTAATATGTGTTTAAGAATTAATAGGTATGGTGTCAATGACTCAACAAATAGAGAATTTTAAATTGGTATTTTTCACATCTAATCCTGTTGATATACCTGTATGGTATTCACTCTAATCCTAGTCACCGTCTCTCCTTCCAGAATAATAGTCTTCACTTTGGTATTCCTGCTTGTTTTCTTGGCCATTTATAATCATATTCCATGTAACAAGAAGTTAGATATTTGGAAAGTGTAAATGATGTCATAAAAACTCCATTTATACCCATTCCATAGATTTTCATTGCATTTCAAATAAAATACAAACTCCTCTCTATATTAGGTGTATCTTTCCAATATTAAAGACAACTATCCTATCACTTACTATATCATATAGATTTGTTTTCAGAGATTTTAACAAATAATATTCATCATATAGTAGACACCTGATAAATATTGAATTAATGAATGAATCTGACCACATTTATTTCCTAAATAAGCACAGTGCTTTCCTACATTAGGGTTTCTACAGCTGATGTCCTTGTTACCTAGAGTATTCTAATTCTTTGCCTGCCCAGCACATTCATCTTCTACTTTTCATTTTAAATGTCACATTCTCTGGCAGGACTTCCATGATTCTCTCCACCATTTAAATAAAATTCCATTCTTTTAATATATTTTTGAGCCCTCCTTTTATGGTATTTATCACACAGAGTAAATTTGTATATTTAAATATAGCATTAAACATTAAAGATACACAGAAAATCCAGGAAATAATGCTGTAACTCTGGGGGGTAAATCCTGGAGCAAAATACCTTTGAAACCGAAATCAGTCAAAGGGAGAAATAAAGTGGGAGAAACCCTTTTATTTCTTACAATCAGTCGTCCACTTAGGCTGTCCCGTGTCTCTCAAAACCCAACTGCAGAAGAAGGGACCCCTCCCAACCTCTCCAGTCCAGATATGCCCTTGCTAGCCCTTGTAATTTCCTATTGATATGGAGATGGACTACTTCTCTCCACCCCTTGGAAACACCTATTAATACGGAGATGCACTAAAGCAAGGTGAGAGATTCTGGAAATATTGCAATTTTGCCCACAACACATTACACATCTGTCTACTAAATTAACAAGGTAAAAGAAGGGTTACTATTTTGCCATATTTGCTACAGTTCTACCCCACTCCCCCACGCTCTCCCTCTCTTTTTAAAAATAAAAATGTAGAAATAAAGGTAGGGTCTGTTTCCTACTTGGTGGTTATTAGCGCTGTTCATCAAATCGCTGGCGCCTCTGAAACTGTGGTAGGATTGTACTTCCCATCCTTCCTGTTTGATGGAATCAGCGCATAGTTCTGGCCAGTAAGTAGTGAGTTTAATTGATGTCTGTCACTTACGGACATAAGAATTAAATTAGCCGTGTAATCTTTTTCCCTCTGGCACAGTGAACAGTGCCATTTGAGATGGTAGGTGCTCAGTTCAGCTTGAGTCCCTTAGAAAGTAGCATTAACAGAACCATTCCTTTCTTACTCCTGATCCACAATGGGTAATAGCACGTATGACAAAGAAGGCTTTGTTGTTCAAAGACAATCAATATTGGGAGTTAATTGATTCTGTAGAATAACCTAGCGTTTCCTCACTGGTAAAGTCTGCATCTCCTAATTCTCTCTCCCTTCCTGTGTGAACACTCTGTTATGACTCCAATGTTTATCCATAAAAATATACTATTGTACTTTCATTTTTTCACTTTAATGTTTTTAAAATTTTGCAATACTTATTATATATGTTGATTAGTGTTAAGTATTGTATAATGTATCTTTGTGGGAAAGAACTTTTCTTTATGCATTGTGTTATTGGGAAATAGGATGTTTCTCCGTCCTCACTATCATAGATTAGGTGAGCAGATCCTTGCAGATATGCACATGGCTCTTTTTGCAAGTGTACAAGAATTTCTCTAGACAGATAAATATATAATTGACCAAGTTTTGGATAGGTTTTCTCAATTATTCAATGAGGTGATTATACCAATTTAGATTCTCATTAGTAATATATAACAGTCTCCATAATTGCTGCTATTGTTTATGGCATATTTTAAAATGTACTGATTTTTTTCTGATATTTTTTAGAGTTTGCTATACATCTAGACAACTGGCTAATAATTAGCTAGTAATATCTGCATAGCTAAATTATATTTTCCATGATTTAATTTAGAATTTTTACGTCCCCATTGTTCAGTGATATGTTTCTTTCTCATACAGTTCTTGTATGAATTGTTATAAAAATCTCATAAAATAAATTAAGGCGCTTTTTTTATCTTCTTATTCTGTATAGGTTATTTTTCTTACAAGTCTGATAGGAGTAATTTGTAAAAGCATCTGGAAATTGTGGTGGAAGCAGAGGCACCAGATATTTGACTAGTAATTTTTCTTTATTGGTCATGAATCTTCTCTGGTTTTCTAATTTTTATCAAACATATTTTAAAAACTGTTTTTCTGGGGAATTATCTTCTTAGATAAAATAGATAATATTGGTTTTAAATATTCAATTGTGAATTTCTTCAAATGATACCCAAGATTTGTTGTAGTCAGGTATGGTAAGACATGGACGACATGAGTGTCAGGAAGGAAGCTATCAGCATTCTCCAGTGTCCTGGAGACAGGAGACACAGCACACTACGTAGGGCCACATGGCAAAGCTCAGAGACTTAATAAGCAGGCTGAGAAAGAGAAAGGAACTGCTGGCTGGCGCCTGTATTGTGATTTTCCTGGGAAGGTATGGGCCAAGCAAGGTAATACAGTTCAGTAGGTTTAGGATTGGAGAATTTGAATAATTTTGGTGGGCTCTGGGATGTAGGAGTGGTCCCTGAAGGTCAGCTACCTGGTACTGGAGTGATAAGGGAATGGAAATAGTGACCCAGAGCGTGAGGACCCCGTAAAAGGAAGTGGTTGGGAATAAAGGCTGTGGATTGGTTGGTTACGTACTAGGGGAGCACACCGCGCAAGCTGTTCACGCTCTTCAGCAATTAGCTCACTCTGGGAGGGGCAGCGCCTCCTGAGTTAGCAGGGCCCCAGATGTTAGCAGATCGAGAATAGGGAAAATGTGAAAATAGAGTTAATACAGATTTTAAAAACACTTTTCCTGTATCTGTAAGTTTATTTTTCATTTTTGTGTTATTTCTGTTTTCTGTCTGTATCACAACACTATAAGCTCCTTGAAGGCAGGGTACATATTGTTTTTGGTATCTATCATCTCACACATGCTTAATGCATAGTAATACTGAACTAATATTTGTTGAATAAATGAGGAAACAAAGAGTGTTTTCTTTTATATTCTATTGTATCTTTTATTATTTTATCTTTAGCCTGCTGCTTAATTTAATTAATTAAACTTTTCTAATAAAATTTGTGCTTTTCAATTTTCTGGAGAAAAAGCTGGATTCAAGAATGAATTCAACAAACTTTTTAACTAGAAGAGATTTTAACTTCCATCTTTTGGGATTGACTCAGACAGATTTGTGGAGCCGATCCTGCACATAAAACCTACATTTGACGGTAGAGCTGGAAAAAAAAAAGGAAATATTAAACCCACCTCCAAAATGCCTCCTTCCTTGGGAGGAAATGCCTCCTTCCTTGGGAGGAGCTAGCATGGTAAGGAAAAAAGAAAATAGTGGGGAAAACAAGATAAGATATTGTTTGGTTTACATCTAGCCTGAAGGACAGATCTAAGTCTATTTGCCCTGTTAGATAACTCAACCTCCTAAACACAAAGTATATGATTTTAAAGGGATGTGCAAAGAAGCTTTTTTGGAAAACAAATGTGTGGTTAGGATTTCTGTGAAACCCAGACATACTTTAGGACATTAAAGGCAATATAACAGTAATTATAGAAACATCATACTTTAGGACATAAAAGGCAATGTAAGAGTAATCATAGAAACATCAATATTGTGAAATATTACTGTTTGTAATACACTACTCATATTAAAACTAAAGCAAAACATCTAATTGACATTGCCAGTTAAGAGTAATAATATATTATTCTGTGAAGCTGTGGCAAGAGCAAATATCTGTACGGGAGCAAAGATGTCTAACAGGTAACAGCTAGCAAACTTTAGAATCTTGAGGGCAAATGAGTATGATTTTTCCTAACCTACAAAATTATAAATAATTTTCATTTTTTAAGAAAAGTAACAACACTATTACATATGGAAAATGTGAAACTTGGTAGGTCTGAATGAAGAATAGTTCCCTGTGCCACATGAGCCTTGTTGCCTATAATTTTATTGATGGTATTTTTTATTAGTTCCCAATTCAATTTTATGTGTAAGAGGAAAAATAATTTATTTCAGTATTTCAGCACTTAACATATTATGACCTTCATTCTTCACTACAAATAAATTTATCCTACCTTACAAAGCTATAAGCCCTGTGGACAAGGCATGGATTTCAAAAGGAACAATCCACTCTCCTTTCAAATGGGGAGAAGACCAAGATCCTTCCGAGAAATACTGCCTCTTCATGCTGTCATCTGTTTCATTATACACCATATGTGAAGGTGCTAAGGAGGGATGTTAGTTGGAGTCTTACAAATGTCAGCAAGCATATACTTCCTTTTCTGTGAGTATTTTAGCAATGACACTGGACTTAAAGATTCTCAGAATGTTTGCAATTTAGCAAGTCAACACATATGGTTACTTTGCATCCTTTTTGGAGAAATTTTTTCAATAGTATGCTTTCAAATTCAGATCTTTACTACATTTAGCTACTAAATTTTCATTGTAGGGGGTTGGTAAAAATACGTAGCCAATGGAAGTTAAGGAAAATCTCTTCTTCCTGGACATCTTTTAGTTCATGTTTGAGCACCAAGATGAATACACAAGAAGACCAATTTCTTTGGTTATGTCTCTAAACATATGCTTACTACAGGGATCCTTGGGATTTTTTCTGTACTTGCATATATTATCTTCCTGATTACCTAATGTTGACTTCCAGACCTCTTGTTTTCATTCTTTCATCACTAGGCCTATAGACACTGCCTTATTTCAGTCACAAATTATTCCTTTTGTGGACTACTCTAATAATTTTCTCTTCCCACACCTACCCATATCTTCCATATACTGTGGTAATTTGGTCTTTTTCATGCATACTTATTATCAGATTTACCTTGTTCTTAAAATATGTTAATCCCTCCATCAAAAAGGAAACCACAGACCCAAAGTAGAGTCACTTATGGTAGGCCAAGTCACTGAATCAGGGCTTAATAGAATTGCAATTTCACTATCCTCCAGAAATGTAATCTTAACAGGTCAGTTAGGAATTTTCTGGTCATCACCAGTGAGGCAATCTGTCACCTGGGCCCTCTCTATCCCCCAAAAGAAGATGAGGTGATCTACATGATAAGACCCTCTTCTACTCAAGGGGACCTTGCTTGAAACAATCCTTTCTTTTCTTTTGCTAATAACTCCCTTGTCTTTCCCATTTCCCTAAAAGCCTTCTATTTTGTACAATTCCTCAGAGCATCTCTGCTTGCTAGATGAGATGCAGCCCTATCATGATTCACTTAATAAAGCCAATTAGCTCTTCAAATATACTCTGTTGAATTTTGTTTCTTAACACATCCTTAACCGTATGATTCTCAAACTGGGGTACTAGTTACGCTAAAATGCACCAGGAGGAACTTAAAGCCAAAGGATACAAATGACACACAACTGTTGAGGTCAGGGATTTGGTTGTTACTGTTTTCTTGATATTTAGTATTTGTGGAGGAAAATATTGTTATGATACTGAAATTCTACTAATATATGTGAAGTACAATATAAAATGGGTATTTAAAGGTGATTATAAATTTAAGATTTACGTTGAGCTAACTGTGTGGATGATGGGTTTACATATTCCTATTATTCATTTGACAACTTCCATATGTTAGCTACTACAGTTTTGCTCATGTTATAAATGAGGTAATGGAGGTCAGTGGCAGCAGAGGCAGGGAGCAGAGGAGGAGGGTGAGAGGAAGGAGGAAGCTAGAGGAGGGAGGAACATGAGCAAGACAGCTGGGGAGATAAGGGAGGAGCTGCTGGCCATTTGGTTTGTTTGTTTATAGTCACTTAATGAACGTTCCAAACACAACCGTTGTTGGGCTACAGGTAAATTTCATGATGAAGAAATAAAATTCCACAAGGACACACTTTTGGAAAACTATGGACTCAGGAGCCTAGCTCTTAACCAGTGACAGCCTCATGGAAATTTTATTCTTGAAGGACACTTTTGAGGTTTTATCTTCCTCATCTTATCTTCCTCTCCATTTACCTCATATAAGTTTGTTTCCATTTTCACTTACCCTTACAGTATTGTGCAAGGGATATTTGAAAAGCACTATTTATCTCATTCCGTGTTACACAAAGGCCTCTATTAGGTGGCCCATGCACAGGTGTTCAGTATCATCTTCAGCCTCCTATGCCTGCTCATTGTATTCTTTCTGAGGCTTCTGCCTCATTTTCTCATACTTTTGTATCATTGGCAATGCTATGTTGTTCCTGATGCTTGAAGTCTTTTCTCCCCTTCTCCATCTAGTTCATTTTCATTATTCCCCAATGCCCACCTCAAATGATACCTCTTCTATGAATCCAACTGTAGGGACCAAGGGCAGGCTGCCCCAAGATGTGCCATTGTGACATGTAGATTATTTCAGAGTCGAGAACAATCAAGGCCCAAAAGACACAGAAAGAAACTTTGACTTTCCACTCCCATCATCAACTGCATAAAAAGAATTTAGATAGAGGAAGAGAGCTATCACCTAAGATAGCTGTATTATAATGTAAACTAGGTGTGGTAGACAGGAAGGGATGTGGCTAAGTTTGTTAAAATTCCTGTATGTGTACCCTCATTGTTTCAGTGTGGCCTAGCAAACATTTACTCTTTCCATATTCCTGTGAATTACTTTCCTTTTCCTTTGAAGTCTCAGACCCCTACCACCTTTACCTTGGTTCAGGATGACATACATACCTCATTGTCCCTGACTGTCTTTTGAGCCCATATCTATGGCTTCCCCATACATACATCATTAAGCTTTGTTTTTTTCTCCTGTTAATCTGTTTCATGTCAATTTGATTATTAGACCAGCTAGAAGAACCTCAAGGGGTAGAGGAAATTTCTTTCTCCCCAGTACTTCATACTTGAAGAACAATTCTCTATTTCATCATTACTCACATGTCTTCTTATACTAAAGAAAGGAGGCCAGCATTAGGCATAATCAAAATAAGGATAAAAAGCAAAAAAATATGAAGTGCTGGTGAATGGAAAAAGTGATCTGAGAAAAGAACCAGGATGGCTCAGAATAGCAAAAATTAACTGTCATACATCTCATGATGATAGGATACAATACCATCTATAATCTTGCCAAAGTAATTAAACCTGAGTATGATCAAAGCTCTGGATCTAACTGATTATTTGCAGGTGATAGAACAGGTGACCATATCAAACTGTACCATGAGAATGAAATCAGCAAAATTCAGACTGTGGAAAAGTATAGGTAAAATAACCCCATTTTCAACACATGAATTCTTAGGAAAAGAAAGGAATGGAGGGAGAACCTATGGATTATAAGAAACTTGAAATACATATTGAATTTAAGATTGGGCAAGACTAAACTAATATTGTCAAAGAATGCACATCTGTGCAGTAAAATCTAAGAAATCTAAGGAAGTAATTACTAACATAGTCAAGAGAGTGGATACTTTTGGAGAGAAGAGGCTGTAATTGAGAATAGTCCTATGAAAGGTATTCACTATATAATAATTTATTAACATATTTTTGTAATGCATGTTTTTCTGGCTGGAGGCTGGTCAGTTCCTTTTTTTGAGGAGCTAATTCCATACCCTAGGGACTTCTCTTATCTGGCTTACACACCATGGGCCAATGTGTTTCTGTCCTCATTGCCCCAGGGAACTAGCCACAGATCCTTTCCCCAGAGATTGAGTGTGGGGAAAATGGAAGGTCCTATGGCCAGGATCCTCACCTGACCCTAATCTACTTAATGATGTAACTGTCCTACTGCTAGGCTAATGCTTCCACACCCATTGGCAATGAGCCATTATGTCAGTGTTACAATATAAAGAGCTCCACCCCATGCTCTCCCCAGAGGCAGAGATGGAGATGGATTCTGAACTTCCCAGAGACAGACGTGATTCTAGCACTCAGCCTGCCACCATGAGAATTTTGGTATGTACCTTTTTACCCCTAAGTTCCATTGTTTTTATTAAATCTCACCAAATCCAGGGTGAACTTGCCTGGGGCTGAAACCCTTAGTTGAGACACTAAGAAATTATTCAAATTAGCCAATCCACAGGGAGCCTCTACATTTAGCTAACCCCACCCTGATTGCCATACATAAACTGCCCCCTTATAGCTTCAGCTTAATGGTATCCTGTTCCCAGATGCTTAACAGCCTTCACTCAGAGCAATAAGTAACAAAGAGTTTTGTCTTCCTCTATTCAAGTGTCACTATGTTGTATTATCCTGGCATTAAAAAGAATCTTTAAATATTTTGAAACAATATACAATCTCATAAACTTTACTTGGGTGCAGTCTACCTTGGGAAGTAAGTAGTGGATATGTGTCATACAATGAGCAAGACCAAGATAGAAAGTGTCTTGCCAATGGGTTTCAGCCCCAGGCAAGTTCGCTATGGATACAATGTGACCAACCAAATTGACAGCAAAACGTTCTTGGGGTGAAAGGGTTATACCCAACTTTATTTCCAGGTGGCAGGTCAGTCACTAAAATCCCATTCACTCAGATAGAGTCTGCATGCAGCAAGCCAGTCTCTGTCTCTGGTCCCCTCTGTCCACACAGCTGTCCCACACAGCCGTCCCACACAGCCGTCCCCTGGGCCTTTAGGACTACACAGCCCTCCTTTGGGCCTCTCTGCACAGTCGTCCCACACAGCCCTCCTCTGGGCCTCTGTCCTAGGCACTGCCACCACTCCAGCCTCTGCTCTGCTCTCCTGCAGCCTTGCAGCCGTGCCACCGTGTCATGCCCAGAGCACTGAGTGGAGCTCTTTATATAGAGTCAACAGCCATGTATTGCCCACAGGTGTGCAGTGAGCTAGTCAACCAGGGCCAGGTGAGAATCCTGGCCACAGGAACTCTTACTTTAGCCACACAGAGCATCAGGCAAAGAAAAGCACAAGAAGCACATCTTTAAAATAAAACTAGAGAGAAGCTTGTCAGGATGGGAGAAGGACCGGGAGCTGTAGGAGGGCAGTTCCTGGGAAAGTGGAGGGCAAGGTAATGATCTGATACAGTATTTGGAAATTATATTGACAGTTTTTTGACAGGTGGAACAGGAATAACAGGAAGAGGTGAGAAAAAGTGAAGTAAAAGAAATGAAACAATAAACATTTTTATGAGAAAAAGTCAAATTATAATTCTTGATTCAGTTGCAACAGTAGTCACATATAAAGATTAAGATAATATCTGCTATTTAACCAATAGACAATAGATAAAATTATACTAGGAAAATGGAAGGAGGGGAAGTAGGGGTGTAAGAATAGAAACCTCAAACATAGTAAAAGTAATTCAGTGAAAAACTTGATGAACCAAGAAATAGCATTCTTTAGCTGTTATATATAAATAGGGGACAAATATCAGAAGAAACAACTAAAAATATTGAAAATGTTTGACTCCTTGAGTGGAGAATACAAACTCAGAATAATAAAACATTTCTACTTTCATTGAAATGGCAACATACCTAGGAAGCAATAGCCAAGTCATTTAAAGTGATTAGGGTATTTTTCTAACATTCTGACTTAAAATTTCTAAGCAGTAACTGGTTTCTATTTGTTGTTTCCTTTTCATATATAGTTTTCTTCCACCTTTTTTATTATATACTCTTCAATCATGCCTGGACTTCCCCAAACAAAACATTATATAAGTTCATAATGTGATCTAATAAGCCTATATATGTTCCAGCTGGAGTATCTGAAGGAGGTGTGCAATTTTGAATTAGTATGAGTGTTTCATATTTTTATTTTCTGATTTAAAAGAAAGTAAATATGCTTTCCTGTTTGAAGTAAATAAATACTGCTTTCCCATATCAATAATATGGGAGTAATAGAAGAAGATCTGGTCCACTGAGCAAAGCCATCTGCATTTAAGCCTAAGAATCACAGCAAATGATAGGATTACAAACTAACACAGAGATTTAAGAAATGCCTACCTTCTTATTGCACCATTCCCCAGAAGGAAGCCAAGGCTGGCTTTTTCCATCGCAAAGGAAAAAGACTTTTGTGCTTAAAATAAGTGAATTTATATTTTTTCCATGGACTCAGAGACCCAGACACAATGAGTATATTTCAAGAAAATCAAATGAAATAAATAGAAGTATGTTATTTCATAATTGGAAATAGCATACTGCCCTTTGCAAAATAATTATAGACAAGAGAGAGGAAAAAAAATGCTATAATCATGGACTATAAGCCTTCTTAGTATATTTCTCACTTAACTTTAGCCACCAACCTGAAACAGGGCATCAAGGCTGAGATACCTATTTCATTGTATGCTCGTAAACAAAAGCTAATTAGGATATATATATTGAAGTTTAAGAAGCACAATATTAGTATGGATATATTCATGTCTTTGAATAAGCTCTAATATCTATAATGTGATGTGTAGCAGTTTTGAAACACAATCGAACCATTAGTTACAAATATTTTGTGCAGCAACATTCAAAATCACGGGCAATATCTCAATTACTAACTCTCCTGGGATAATAATTTTTTAAATAAATCTGACTTGAACATAGTGAAAGGTGGGAAAATACCATTGTCTAATGGTTGTCTGATAATGTAACTGAGGAGGAAGACAACACAAAAGTTTTAGCAGTGTGTTGGAGTCTGGGGGTTGTCTTTGAGGTTTCTGGGCAACGCAAAGAGCAAAGAAGGCAGTGGCAGTCGTCATGGAGGGCGCTTAAACAGGCCACTTTATTCTGCACACAGCTGTACTTCTTATTCTGCTATACTGCTAATTCATGGTTACGTAAGTGTTTTAAGATGCGCCTGCGTGTGGCCTTCATGGCCAGACATCTGGCCTTCAAGGCCCTTATCTAGCTCCTTTCCCATGAGAACAACAGGTTTCTCAAGGCCAGACATATTTAGGCTGAAGCCGCAGGTAGCTGGCCTCATAGAACAGTAGGGGAAGGGGTGGGGGGCTTCCCTACACAGTGTCAGGATAAAGATTATCCAGCCACTTATGATGGGGTCTTAGAATCCACACAGCATGTGGTTAAGCAGGACTGCAAGAAGGTAAAGAAGCAGGTAGAAAAAATCATCTGCAATGTGTTGACACAGGCTTGACAGACAAAGGGAGAGGCAGGTTTGGGAGACAAAGTCTAATATTGTGGTTCTTAAACTTCAACATGCATGAGAATCACCTGGATTGCTTGTTAAACTCAGATGCTATGTTGCTGTTCCAGAGTTTTCTGATTCAGTAGTGGGGTAGACTGAAAATATTGAGCATTTGGTGAGCCCTGTGCTCCCAGAAGACAGTGATGCTTAAGAAATACCTGCTAACTTTTTTTTCTCCAAGCTCCTCTGTGGATAAAATGAGAGTTCCTGTGGTCAGGATTCTCACCTGGCCCTGGTTGATTAGCTCACTGCACACCTGTGGGCAATACATGGCTGTCGACTCTATATAAAGAGCTCCGCGCGACACAGTGGTATGGCTGCAAGGCTGCAGGAGAGCAGAGCAGAGGCTGGAGTGGTGGCAGCGCCAAGGACAGAGGCCCAGAGGACGGCTGTGTGGGAACAGCCTGAATAATGTTTTACTTATCTGTTAATTTTTTATCATGGATAGGCCTTGCCAAATTTTACATTTCCAACAAGTACCAGATTATGCGGCCCTGGTGACAACACTTTAGGAATAGCCAGCCTAATGCAATTATAGACAACTAAGCCAATGGGAATCTGTTAAGTTCATGAAGCTGGTAAGTAATTAGGCTAAGTAACAATTTTTCTCAGGTGAAAATGAGGACCTGCATTTAAAATGGCAGAAACTCACCTCCTAGGTCTTGAAGCGAGGTTACTTTCCAGACTATGATGTTGTGACCTTTCTCTCACTTGGTAAGGAGTCATCCCAAAAAGTGTTGTGATTCCTGCACAAGAATAAGGCTACAAGAAATTGGAGAAGGAAAAGAGCCCTTCAAAATGTGGTAAGTAATCCTAGACCCAGAGAATTAAGCTTTAGCCCTCCTATATTATTGCTACCAAAGTAAAGTCACTGCGATATTTTTTTGTTTATGAAGGTATTATTATAAAGTACTCAAATTTGAACCACATTTCCACAGCCTCTCAGATAAGAACAAAAGAACAAGCCCCAAACTCTTTTTCAGCTTGAGAAAACAAAGATGAAAATGCTTCACAGAGTTCATGCTTAAATAAACACTCACCAGTGTTTTAAACATTGCCCCTGTTTTCATCTTTCATGTCAGCAAAGTTAACAATTTGGGTGCTGTGTCTTAGAACAGCAGTGTAGGCGTTCTCTTGCATTACAAACCTCCTGGCATGACATTTCTATCTTTGGCCCAGCATTAATGATGTTCCATGCTGACCCTCTTGTGTGAAGGCAGAGCTGGAGAGCACAGCTTTGATAGCAATGTTTACATGAATGTTTGATAAGCATCTGTCAGCTCCTAGCACTCTACAAGCCTAGGAACACAAAAGAAGCCAAGGAACCCTGGAGCTTTTGCCACCTGAAAGCATGGTCTGGTGTGTTTGCTGAATTTCAAATAAGCACTGAGATTGTTCTCTTTGTAGCTCAAATTGTATTATTTACTCAAAAAGTACAACAAACAATAAAAAACAATTACTTTTTCTAAAAAGGGTTTTGAGTATGGAAGTCAGAAATCTATTAATATATGCTTATCTTGCTACACTTTGGTCCCACTGGACACAAAATATGCATATTAAAGTACATTTGATAGGTCCAGTGGAGTTTTTAAGAGTATAGATGATATTCCTAATCCCCTCCTTTTCCAAATCAAATGCATTTTATCCCTTGAAAGGGATAAGTAACAAAGAGTTTTGTCTTCCTCTAGGAAAGACTTTGTATGTATACAAATAGAACAGGCTGGATTCTGTGTCTTAATGTGGACAATACAGAAAGAAATAATTGCACATACTAATAGGCTTTGGATTTTTTTGAGACTTCCCGCCCACCCCCACCCCCCACACACCTTTATTTGGCAATGCTTTTTATGTTGTTAAATTCACGACTCCTGTTACAGGCTTAAAGACAACTTTTGCCTTTTGACAGTTCAAAGATACAAAAGTTTAAAATTTTGTGTTACCAGAAATATCAACTTCATTCTCTTAAAATAATGTCTCTACAAATGTGGTGGAATTTCTGCCCCAGAGAAAATTAACTTACTGGTGTCTGGTCTATAAATAACAGATAAGATTATAAATATACTACAGTTAGTATTGCAGTGGTCTGCCTATCATGTTGTCCTAATAATCGTGTATATAAATATGCTTTTGTGAATGTGAAGTCCCTCAAAAATAAAAAGAGGGAAATATTGAAAAAAAAGGACAAGGCAAAAAGTCAAACTACCTGGAAGTGTTTCTCATTTTTCCTGTGGACTAGTTGTGTTAAATTGAGTTGTGTGATCCTCTCAGCTTGATAAAACTTAATTTCTGGATCAAGCTATTCTTGAAGCTAGTCCTGTGTCCCAGGTGTCTGGCTTCCATGAACCAACAAATGACTTAAAATACAACAAAAACATGTTGGTTAGATTGCCACAAACAGGCCTTTGAATAATATATCATTTCCATTTTAGCGTGAATTCACCAACACAATATTATTAGATATTCAATTTTACTTATCTTTTTTTCTTTACTATTCTTTCTACGTTACAATTCTGCATCCATTCCCTCTTCCTATTATGTTTTGGATTTCCTGACAGATATGTGTTAGGATTGATTATTTATACTCTACAAATATTTTCAATGTTGTATATGTCTTTGTAAATTATTAAACTACTATTCTACTTCTGTATTGACTTTCTGAGTAGTTTTATCTAAAGCAGGGGACTGCTGGCATACGCACATACTTTCTGGTACACAGGAGAGCTATCATGGAAAGTTAATTCCAATTAACAAATGCTATTTTCATAAATTACTTGTATCATCAAGATTTATGATTATATACCATTGCAAGATACCTTCCTAATAAATCAGTAAGACAGCATCAGGTTTCTGATCAATGTCTTAAGGACCAACCCTTTAAAACAGCAGATTCACTATATAATAACTTCCTACCTCTTATCTTTACTATAGCTTCTGTTTGGACATGATCTTACCAGCCTTAATTCAGAAAAGTAGGCATGCCTGAGCTAGCTAAGCATGATTTTAAGAGGATATTTCTTTTACACTTTTACAACATAGATATGGGAGAGTAGAAGCAATGTGTGTGGTTTTTCAAAATTGTTTCTTGGATATAACATGAAAAAAGGGTCAAATGAATAAATAAGCTTGAGAAATGCTAAGTTCTCTATTAAACAACTTCTTTATTAAATTCTAAAAATGTCTAAGATATTTTGAATATCCAAGAACTAATTTGACCACAGCACTGTTTCTTTTAATAGAATGTCTTAAGGGGTGTGCTTTGTGAAACATTTGACTACTGTGATGGTTGCATAAAAAACTGTAGTGGTCATAAGGAGTAGAAGAGTTTGCAGCCAACTCATTCATAGCCTGCCTGACTTTAGGCCTAAAACTTTAATTTCTTCCTTTTTTTTTTCTTTTTGTAAAATAAACTAGGTTGTTAATGGGTTTAGGATTGGGTCTGACACTTTCAGATTTGTAATGAAGGACGATTATTCTGAGGAGTCTTATGTAATTAGATATGGTATTAATCACTTAAAAGTTGCATTACATATTTTTCCCCTGGATGATGAGAAATACATGTTAATTTTGTTCAACCTATTTTTCCTATGTTCAACGTGCTTTTCAAATTTTAGATAATAATCAAGTTTACTACTCTAGATTAAAAAGTAGTAACTTCATTTAAAGACACCAACACCTTAATTTTACAATGATGAAATAAATATCGGGGAAAGATGAGAGAATGGATATAGACATAACAGAAGAAATTACAAAAATCTATGATATTAATTACAAGACATAAACAAGAGGACATAGTTGTAATAGCATCTTGAAAATGTCTGGGTTAAGACATAAATATTTAAATTTGACAAATGATGGGATGACCAAGGTTTCTTGGATTGTATAGAGATGAAAATAAGTCACTTTATTCAAACAACTGACCTGGAGAAAGAAAACATACACATGAATTTACTTAAAATATTTAAATGCTACATTGTGTAGAACTGGCAGAAGAGGAAACCGTTTATAGAGATGGAGATCAATGATGACACATAGAAGAGCCTAAAAAAAGAAACAGGAGATACCTGGGTTCAAGAAGAATTAGATAAGCAAAGATGAGATGCAGGGGTGACTGGGTACAGCCTCTGAACAAACAGCACTGAGTCTGAGTGAGTGTGTCATATAGAGAAGACGTGAGAAGTCAGGTCTCACTGAGGTCTGCTGCCTTATGATTTCATATATGTCACCAGGGAGCAAACAACACCATTTTCTTAGAATAGGTTCATTTATTCATCTTGAGAATTTGACTAAATTAATGGTGTACAAGGTATCACCTCCTTCAAGTTACATAGAGTCCTGAATGGGTTTTTTTGAAGAATGAAGGAGGTGATCCATGAATATCCTGCCAAAGGAAAGAGCTTGGAAACATTTAGTGACATAACATAATCACCCAACCAGAGAACAGTGAGGAGGGTGACTTGGGAACAAAAGAAAGGTTTGTAAAGAAAATCAAGAGTGAAATTGAGCAGGGCTATCGGCATGATGAAATGTGGGGTCCTACGTTAAGGGCAACAGGAAGGTATTGGAGAGTATTAAGCAAGGCAGTAACATGATCTTATTTATAATCTAAAAGGTTTGCACTGTATACTGAATAAAGAATTGATCAAAGAGTGAAACGTTGGAAATGGGGTAGCTTGGAGGCCAATGCTATAGTCCTGGAAAAAGTTTCAAACATACTGGTCAAGAACCCTGACAAAATACAATAAAAAGAGTGGATAATTGGTGACAGATGTTTTAGGTAAACCCACAGAGTTCAGTGATTTGGATGGAGGGTGACAGAAAAGAAATCATGAATAATTTGCAGACTTTTCAGTTTAGTAACTGCATGACTATTGACTGTTAAAATGTTCTGTGAAGGAGGAACTATGGTGAATACTTTTGAATAGTTCTAGACTTTTTGATAAATTTTAAAGTAAATAAACACATGTACACATACATAGAGGAAGATGTTACTGGAGGTAGTGTGCACGGTATTGAAATAAGGGAGTACACATTCAGAAAAACTTAAAAGAATGTTTTTACAGCAAAAGCATTTGGGAATATGGACATGGATCAAGACAGTAGGTAGAAGTGGAAATTCTGTAGAGAGAGTGGCTCTTAGAGGACATGTTCATAAGAAATTCCAGGAAAAGTTACCAATAATTTCTTCCTGCCATCTACTCAGAGGATTAATGATTTATCTACAGTCATTCAGCAAGTTTAACCTTTGGATAGTCATTCCCCTTGGAGTAACTGTATGTTTCCTTAATTTTAGGAGAAGATAAATAAGGAGATCACCTCATCAAGCACTAAACTGATTTAGTTTCTGAACCAAATGATAAATTTAGTCTTTTCTTATTTGTTAGTAGGAAAAAAATCACATATCTTGAACAAGTCTGTGAAAGATTCAGTATTAACAGCTGAGATTTACTTGCTGATTTTAAAGTGGGATTTGCAGAAATGATTTCTGAAAGTAATTAATACAGTATATATCAGTAAATTGGCAAACAACGCTTCAGTAAGCTTTAAGAGAATATTTTTTTTCTGAAATACTGAAGTTTTACTGGAAAACAAAGTACATATTTTTGCTACATGGTTCTACATATGATTAAAATTTTAATGTTACTATAAATTATCTCTAATGTGACTTAACTGAGACAAGATTGACCTAAATTAATAAGACTACAAAAAATATTTTAAAAGTGAAGTTACACTATTTTACTGTGCATATAATTATTTAAAATAACAAAAATTTGCTATGTACTGTACCCCAAAAGTATATTTAATTAGTTGAAAAGGATATTTTTAATTTAGTACATAGCACTATTGGGAAACATTTTTTAATGCATTTAAATTATTTCCAAGTTCATGAGAAAAAAAGCAGGCTTCATATAAATAAGTGTCTCTCCCAAGTAAATTTACGTATCAACAATAGCTTGTTTATTATAAAAATAGGTAAATATTATTTTTCCCAATGTCTTATGAGTTAAAACCAACCAATTTCAGGTCACTGGAATTTGTATTCATCAATTATTTTGTGAGTGATTAATAATATTTTACTATATGTGCATAATTTAAAAAGCAGTTTTTCTTAACGAAGTCTTTTCTATTCATATATATTACACTGAAAATATAAATCAGTTTTTAAATTAACAAAAATAAAGTGTTAAAATTAAACTATGTAGACCTTTCTTGACATATTTAACACTTTTTAATCATGTAAAGATATCTTTATTTTCATCTCAAGGGTATTAATTTATGTGTATAGTGTGTATTTTTCTAATATCAGTTCAAAAATTTTTGTGCCAGCTAGTTAGAATGCACACAGACAAACCCAGTAGGACATTGAAATAGTCTATATTATTTTTCCTGGAAGGAAAAAGACTAAAATGCTAATTGATATTTATTCTGTTGTTCTACAAGCTGTGAAATAAATTGTGCATCATATACTATACAACTAGCTTAGAGTAACAAAATCCACGAGGGGGTAAACTCTAATAGCTGTATGTGGATACAGTTTTTTTCTCCATTGATTGTATATGTAATATTTGCATATATATGTTGTCAACATATGTAGATATTCAAGATAGTATTCATACGAGTCTTAGTCTTCAAGTGTCTATCATTTCTGATAAAAACTTTTTATTTATGAAAACTCAGGCATTTCAGGGTATTATTTACAAGAGTACTTTAAAATGCTAAAAAGCAGAAGCAATGCAGGAGTGCATCAAACAAAACCTAGTGTAATGGCCCTCAAAAGACTGCATTATTTATATTTGATAGAGCAACTCTCTAGCAACTCCATACCTCATTACTCTGTTCCTTATACCTATGCATGTTTCTAAAAAATATTAACCCAAGGAATTTCCAGGAATCCTGACAGAAAGCCCACATAACTTGAATGCCTTCAATACATCATGCCACTTCCCTGAACAAATTCAGACATTGCCTCCATTATCTGTAGAAGGCTCAGCCTTTTTTACAAGACAAGTGAGGCTCTGAGGCAAGTGGTCTCTGCTAACACCTCCAAATGCGGTTTTTTTTATCACTCTGTATCATGTCATACCACAGGAAGACCACCCACTGAGATGATCTCTTGTTTCTAATGCTCATAATGTTCCTTGTACCTGATATTTCCTCCCCATAGATAAACTCATTTCATTGTCATGTAAATTTAGATTCCATCTCCTCTACAGACATTTACTAGTACCTCTGTCTCACCATTTATCTGCGCTTGCTTTTTCCACTGCCATTGCTTTTTCCGTAATGTCCTGTGTATGTTGCTAGCACTGTAAACCCTGAATATCGTGCATATTTCTCATTTTAATTAACATACTCTATTTATTGAGCAGTTTTAGGTTTAAAAAATGAGTGGAAATTAGAGTTGTAATTACCTACTCCCCTTCCCTCCAGTTCCCCTTTATTAATATCTTTAATTAGTGTAGCACATCATTTATAAGAGAACCAGTATTGATACATTACCAATATGGTTACATTAGGTTCACTTTTTTGTATTGTACATTCTATGTCTTTTAACAAAATGTATAATGATACATACCGGTAGGATAATACAGAATAATTTCATTGCTCTAAAAATCCCTGTGCTCTACCTATTAATCACTCACTCTCTCCACATGAACCCCTGACAACCAGTAATCCTTTCACTTTCTCTATAGTTAGACCTTTTCCAGAATGTCATATACTTGGAATCATACAGTATGTTGACTTTTCAGACTGGTTTCTTTCACTTAGTATTTAAAGTTCTTCCATGTCTTTTCATGGATTAATAGCGCATTTCTTTCTATTGGTGAATAACATTGCACCTATGAATGTACCACAATTTGTTTATCCACTATTCTATTGAAGGACATTTTGATTGCTTCCAAGTCTTGGCAGTTATGAATAAAATGCCTTTAAGTATAATGTGAAGGTTTTTCGTGTAGACCTTATTTTGAACTCCTTTTAGTAAATACCAAGGAGTGTAATTGCGGATCATATGGTAAAATTTTTGTAAGAAATTGCCAAACTCGCTAAAAAGCTTCTGTACAGCAAAGGACACCATCAACAGAACAAAAAGGCAACCTACGCTGTGGGAGGATACATTCATAAATGATTTATGTGATAACATCCAAAATATATAAAGAACTCATACACCTCAACACCAAAAAAAAACCCCAAATAATCCAATTAAGAAATGGGCAGAGGACATGAATAGACACTTCTCCAAAGAAGAAATTCAGATGGCCAACAGGCACATGAAAAGATGCTCCACATCACTAATCGTCAAGGAAATGCAAATCAAAACCACAATGAGATATCACCTCACACCAGTAAGGATGGCCACCACCCAAAAGACAAGAAATAACAAGTGTTGGCGAGGATGTGGAGAAAAGGAAATCCTCCTACACTGTTGGTAGGAATGTCAATTGGTGTAGCCACTGTGGAAAGCAGTGTGGAGGTTCCTCAAAAAACTAAAAATAGAAATACCATATGACCCAGTAATTCCACTTCTAGGAATTTACCCAAAGAAGCCAAAATCTGTGATTTGAAAAGATATATGCATCCCTATGTTTACTGCCACACTATGTGCAATAGCCAAGATATGGAAGCAATCAAAGTGTCTATCAGCAGATGAATGGATAAATAAAAGGTGGTACATACACACAGTGGAAAATTAATCACCTAATAGAAAAGAAAGAAATCCTGCCATTATGACAACATGGATAGACCTAGAGAGTATTATGTTAAGTGAAATAAGCCAGGCAGAGAAAGACAAATACCATATGATTTCACTTATTTGTGGAATCTAAAAACAAAACAAAGTGAACAAATAACAGTAGACTCATAGATACTGAAAAGTGGCTGGTGGTTACCATGGGGAAGAGCTTGGGATGGGTGGATGGGAGGTTGAGGAGGATACAGGGGAACAAAAATTCTCAATCATAATATAAATTTGTCACAGGAATGATCGTACCGCATGAAAAATCCATGCCAATGATTCTGTAACATCTTCCTATGTTGACAGATAGTAATTACACTAGTTGGGGTGAAGATTTAATAATGTTGGTAACTGTTGAACCACTGTGCTGTATGCTTGAAACCAATATAAGATTGCATATCAACTATACTTCAGTAAAAGAAAGAAAGAAATTGCGAAACTCTTCCAAAGTGGCTGTACTATTTTGTATTCCATCAACAATGAATGAGAATTCCTGTTGCTCCACATCTTCATAAGCATTTGGTGTTGTCAGTATTTTTGGTATTAGCTATGCTAATAGATGTGTAGTAGTATCTCATTGTTTTAATTTACACTTCCCAAATTATATATAATGATGAACATCTAGCCATATGCTTAGCTGCCATCTGTGTATCATCTTTGGTGAGGTGTCTGTTTAGATCTCTTGCCAATTTTAAATTGGGTTGGTAGTTTTCTTATTGACAAATTTTAAGAGTTCTTCACATATGATCATGCTTTAGATGTTGTGCTTAAAAAATCATCACCATACCCAAGGCCACCTAGATTTTCTCCTGTTATCTTCTAAGAGTTTATGGTTTTGCATTTAACATTTAGATCTGGCATCCATTTTGAGTTACTCTTTGCTAAGGTGTAAGGTCTGTGTCTAGATTAATTTTTTGCATATGGATGTCCAGCATCATTTGTTGAAAAGACTATCTCCTCTCCATTGTATAGCCTTTGTTTCTTTGTCGAAGACCAGTTGACTGTATTTGCGTGGGTCTATATCCAGACTTGTTTTATTTTCCATTTATATATGTCTCTCTTCTTTCTCCAGTACCACACTGGCTTCATTAATGTAGTTTTAAACTAGGACTTGAAGCTAGTAATGTTTTAGTGCTCCAACTTTGTTCTCCTTCAATATTATTTTGATTTTTTTGAGTCTTTTGCCTTTATGTAAGACTTTAGACTCACTTTGTCAATATCCAGAAGTTTACTTGCTGGGTTTGGATTGGAATTGCATTGAATCAAATTGGGAAGAACTGACAATGTTGATAATATTGAAACTGCCTATCCATATATATGTAATATTCTCCATTTCTGTTAGATATTCTGTGTTTCTTTCATCAGCTTTTTTGTAAATTGCCTCATAGAATTTTTTACATATTTTGTTAGGTTATACCTAAGCATTTCATTTTTTTGTACTAATGTAAAATACTATTGCATTTTTAATTTCAAATTCTAAGAAATTCATTGCTAGTATTTAAGAAAGCAATTGATGTATATTAACTTGTATCCTTCAACCTTGCTATAACTGGTAATTAGTTCAAGTAGGTTTTTTCGTTGAATCTTTCTGATTTCTATACAATCATGTCATCTGCAAATAAAGCAGTGTTGTTTCTTCCTTCCTTTTATTTTACTTTATTATAACATTTGCTGCGACTTCTGGTACAATGTTGAAAAGGAGTGGTGAGGAGTGTAAATCTTTTCCTTGTTCCTGATCTTTGAGGAAAATATTTAGTTACTCACCAATAGGTTTGATATTTGCTTGAGGTTTTTCTTGTGCATGTGTGTATTTTTGTAGATGTGATTTAATTAACTGAGGAAGTCCCCGTCTATTTTTAGTTTGCTGAGAGCTTTTATCATGAATGCTGGATTTTTTTCAAATGTCCTTTTTTGCATCTATTGATATGATCATATAATTTTTCTTCATTAGTGTGTTGATGTAGTGGATTACATTAATTAATTGATTTCTGAATGTTGAACCAGCCTTGCATAACTGGAATAAATACTACTTGGTTTGGTGTATGATTCATTATATACATTGTTGAGGATTCAGTTTGCTAATATTTTGTTAAGGATTTTTGCATCTGTATTCATGAGAGATATTAGTCTGTTGTTTTCTTGTAACAACTTTGATTTGGGTAATAATTATGGCTGCATAGAATGAATTTTTATTAGAAATATTTAAATATAAAGACATGAATACATTAAAAATAAATATTAGAAATATTTCTTCTGCTTCCATATTCTGAAAGAGATTGTAGAGTGAGTATAATTTCTTAAGTGTTCGGTAGAATTTACCAATGAACTTATCTGAGACTAGTTCTTTCTGTTTTGAAGGGTCATTAATTATTTATTCAATTGCTTTAGTAGATATAACTCTATTCAGATTTTCTGTTTTTCTTTGTGTGAATTTTGGTAGAGTGTCTTTCAAGGACTTGGTACTTTTCATCTAGGTTATCAGATTTGTGGGCGTAGACCTGTTCATAATAATCCTTTATTTTCCTTTTACTGTTCATGCTATCAGAAATAATGGCTAGTCTTTCATTTCTGATACTAATAATTTGTGTCTTCTCTCTTTTTTCAGTTAAACTAGCTAGAGGTTTATCAATTCTATTCCAAGTACCAGCTTTTGGTTCTATTAGTTTTCACTCTTTGTTTTCCTGTTTTCAATTATATTGATTTCTGTTTTAATTTTTATTCTTTTCTTCTGTTTACTTTGAATTTATTTTCTTTTCCAAGGTGTAGATCTTTTCTAGTACATGGATTTATTGCAGTAAGTTTTCCTCTAAGCACTGATTTTTATGTGTCCCACAAATTTTGTTTTATTTACTTTGAAATATTTTTTACTCTTTGATACTTTGACCCATGTATTATTTAGAAGTGTGTTGTTTAATATCCAAGTATTTTGAGGTTTTCTATCTTTCTGCTATTTCTAGTTTAATTCCATTGTGGTCAAGAGCATACTTTGATTTCTACTTTTAAAAAGAATTGTTAAGGAGTGTTTGTGGCTCAGTTTTTTTTATAGTATCATTGATATACATCTTATGAAAGTTTCACATGGACAACATTGTGGTTTCAGCATTCACCCATATTATCAAGTCCTCACCCCGCCCAACTGCAGTCACTGTCTGTCAGCGTAGTTAGATGCTGTAGAGTCATTATTACTTTTCTCCTCCATGCTGTGTGGTCTTCCCCAGGATCTGCCTATATTGTGATTGTGGATTACAGTGTGGCTCAGTATTTATCTATACTAGTGAATGTTCAGTGTAACCTTGGGAATAATGTATATTCTGCTGTTGTCAGATGCGGTATCCTTTAGTTGTCAATTGGATCCAGTTGATTGATGATGCTGTTCAGCTGAACTATGTCCTTAATCATTTTCTCCTACTAAATCTTTCAATTACTGGTAGAGGGTTGTTGAAGTCTAACTATATTAGAGGATTGATCTATTTCTTCTTGCAGTTCCATCAGTTTTTCCCTCACATATTTTGATGTGCTGTTGTTAGGTGCATCCACATTAAGGATTGTTATGTCTTCTTGGAGAATAGATCCCTTTATCTTATGTAATGCCCCTCTTTATCCCTGATAATTTTCTTTACTCTGAATTCTTTGTTTGAAATTAATATAGCTACTTCCCCTTTCTTTTGCTTAGTGTTAGCATGATATATTTTCTTTATCCCTTTACTTTTAATCTATCCATGTTGTATATTTAAATTATATGTAGATAACATATATCATGTCTGTGTCTTTTATCCATTCTGTCTTTGTCTTCTAATTAGTGTATTTAGACCATTAATATTTAAAATGATTAATGTAGTTAGATTAATATATACCATATTTGTTATATTCATTGCCCTTCTCTTTTCTTTGTTAAAAATCTTCCACTCTTTTGTCTGTTTTCTCTTGTTTTTAGCATTTCAAATGATTCCATTTCTTTCTCTTCCCTTAGCATACCAGTTTTACTTATTTCATGTTTTTAGTGCTTGCCCTTGAGTTTTCACTACACATTTACAAATAACCCAGACTCGCTTTTAAATGATACAAAACCATTTCACAAGTAGTATATTACAACAGAATATTCCCAATTCCTTCCTTCTATCCTTTATATCATTGCTGTCATTCATTTCACCTCTCCATAAGCAATAATCACCAAATACATTGCTGCTATTATTATTCTGAACAAACTAGTGTTTGTCAATTAAGAGTTTTCAAAAAGTGTTTTTTACTTTGATATCTTCTCTCATGTTCTTCCTTTAAGTAGATCTAAGTTTCTGACCTATATCATTTGCCTTATTTTTGAAAATTTTCTTTTAACATTTCCTGCAACACAGGTCTATTGATACCAGCTTTCTTCAATTTTTGATTATCTGAGAATGCATCTTCTTCACTTGTGAAGGATAGTTTGGCTGGATACAGAATTCTAAGTTGGTAGAGTATTTTTTCTTTTAACACTTAAAATATTTCATTTACTTCTTGTTTGTATGGTTCCTGAAAAGATGTCTAGAGTACTTCTTACTCTTAGTTTCTTATAGGCAAGGCCCATCCCCGCCTCCCTATCCCCAGCTTCTTAAAGATTTTCTCTTTGTTTTTGGGTTTCTGTAGTTTGATTATACTATGCCTATATGTATATTTCTTGGATTTTTTTCTGCTTTATTCTGAGATTCCTGGTTCTGTGATTTGATGTCTATAATTAAAACTGGAAAATTTTCAGACATTATTGCTTCAAATATTCTGTTCCTTTTCCTTTTGGTTCTCCAATTTTATGTATGTCACAATTTCTATAGTTATCCCAGCTTTTGGATATTGTGTTCTATCCTTTTCACTCTATTTTTCCCTTTGCATTTACATTTTGGGAGTTTCTACTGACATTTTTTCAAGCTCACTGATTGTTTCTTTGTCTGTATCTAGTATATTAATGAGCTCATCAGAGGCATTCTTCATTTCTGTTACAGTATTTTTAATTTCTAGCATTTCCTTTTAACTTTCTAAGAATTGACATCTCTTTTCTTGAATTACCCATGTATTCTGATATGCTGTCCACTTCTTCCATTAGAGCCCTTAGCATATTGATCATAATTATTTTATATTCCTGATATGATCATTCCAATATATTTTCCATATCTGAGTCTGGTTCTGATGGCTTGTTCTGTCTCTTCAAACTGTTTTTGTGTATTTTAGTAAGCCTTGTATTTTTTTGTTGAAAGTGAGATATGTACTAAGTATGAGCCTGTGCTGTTAGGATGTGACCTTCACATATGCTTCGCCGTGTGACCCCCTACTCATGACACACTTACATGAGACAGGAAGGATAGACAGGGCTGGAGTAGGGTATTTCCTTTCCTTGACATGGAAACAGGAGGTGGCTGGAGTTGGTTTTTTTATTTCCACAGTGTCATTTAGGCACGTGTAAAATAATTTATCTTGAGGACAATTCTTGTTGAGAAGGATAGAATGTTCTGGGAGTATTTCAAAATGGCTACTTTTCCCTTGTTGGAAGCATAAGGGAATTTTTCTCTGATCTTCACTGTTAGAACATGTGTCGGACTCCTGAGGGTAAAACTCACAAAAATGAAGAAAACTCCTAAGCCTGCCTCCCCCATCCCCTCCCCCATTCTCTCCACTCATACCCAGCCCTGGAATTTTTAACTCCCAAAGATGCCCACACTAATCCTCTAGCCATCTGTCAACCACAGTTTAGGTTTGTGTAGCGCAGTGCAGGCCTCTGTGGAGATTTCAGATCCACAAATTTTGAGTTCCTGTATCTGTCTCTTTCCTTTTCTTTGGACAGTGATTTGCTTTATGACCTTAATTTTCTGGTGGATCCAAGAAGAGTTGTTAAATTTCAGTTCAGCTTATTTTTTGTCAGAGTCAGAGTGATTATTTCCAAGTTTCTTATGCACCAGACCAGAAACCAGAAGTCCTGCATCTTTTTATGTGTTTCTCTTATAATGTACCTTGTACCTTTGAAGGATCAGAAAGCCATAAAATGTACATAGAGTTAAAGGGTCAATTCTCTGTGACCACTAATCACCAATGTCAGATTAAATTCCCTAATCTCCCATACGCTAGTGCCCAGCATCCAAAGGTATTTTCAGTGAATAAATAATTTAACTTGTTTTAAAAGCATGGCTTTGTGGTATGAATCAAGGCCCATAGATAAGTTTAGACTTCTTGTGCAAAAGAACAGAATGCACTGAGATAAACCATCTCATTTTAATTTACTTCATATCATACCTAGTAGAAAGATAGGGTCTGGAGAATAATTAATAACCACCATGAAAATGATGAGACGTTAAAGGGTGTTCTGATAAGCAGATAACTTTTCCATTTTGAGATGTCTCTACTTAACATTTTGTATACAGCTTTGCAAGAAATAAATCAAAACTAAATTCATAAATACAAATTAAAATAGGCGGAGATAAAGAGTTATATTTTATCAAGAAACAGTTAGGTAGTTCTAGTTAGTTTGCAATGTTTCTCTTGCTGCCTAGTCCCAATCTATAAAGACTGAATTCCTGGGGTACAAAATGTCTCTCTTTATGCTTCTTCACCATTTAGCATCCTTATGAGGGAATTCACCGCAGAGTTCTTCAAAGGGGAGCAATTCAGCACCCCAGGGCCAGGCCAGCAGCAGTGCTTCCCAAACCATCATCAGGCACTTTTAAGGATGAACAACAGCTCCCCAGGAGGTGTAGTGCAAATCCAGCCCTTTAAACTCATTTACTTTAATTGCGCAACATTTTAAATACCGCACGCCAGTGAGAGGCAGGTGGATCAGCAGGTGCAACGTGGCGACCTGCCAATAATGGCGTCAGAAAAACAGTCCCTCACAGAGGCAAGACGCAAAAGAGACTGAGTGAAGAACTCCTCTGAGCTTAATGTCTATTTCATCCGGTAATTGCAACAGAGGGGAGGATTTCCAAGCAATCTAAGCCAAAGCTGGTTTATTCATTTTTAGCTTTGCCTTTTTTTTTTAACAGGGGAGGCCTTTAGAAATTTTTAGTCCAAATTCAGCCAAGTCTTTTCTGAAGTCATCCTACTGAAACTCATTTGTGGGTAAAGGTGTTAAAGAGAAGAGAAATCATGAAAGCAAATTTTTTTTCCCCTAAAACTTCTTGCATGAAAAACCTGAAGCCTATCATGCCAAATTTTGTATTTGGGTCTTAATTACCGAAGTAAGATTTGAAAGCAAATTATTATAGAAATCCATTAGATTAATTTCTAAATAATAAACTTCAAACCTCATAAACTTTATATTTTTCCTTTCATTGGCACCCTTTTATGTATAAGGGAGAAAAATAGTGCAGATAAAATGTAAAAAGAAACTATATGTAATGTATTTTCTCAAAAAAACTATCAGAAGTTAGATACTTGTAAAAATATCCAAATAGGTAAATGAACAGCTTTGTTAACTTTGTCTTTGTAGTTTGTTTATGGAAAAAGGCAAATCTTGATGATAGATACTGTTTGGTTGCTTTGTTCTTAATCACAGACACCATTGCATGATTAACTTTTTAAATATTTTGACCAAACTGAGTTCTGAAGATAAAACAGTAGTGAGTGTAAAGCAGTGAATGTAATGTATATCGAATACTGTCCCTGTATTGGGCTTCCTTTTTGCCAAAGTTCTGCTCTGCTGAAATTTAAATGGAACTGGCAATTGAAGTATCATCACATACCTTGCTCTCATCAGCAGCTCAAAACGCTTCAGGGTAAGATAGGAGGAAAACATAGGAAACAGTTGTTAAAATTTAAATTTCAAATTTTCCAGGCCCTGGGATTTATCTGTGTCATCTAGATGTTCTTAAGCCAGGTGTTATTCTTTTTACTTTTCATTTGTGTTACTGAAGCTGAGAGCTGGTAGCCCAACCACACAGCTATTGGGCAGTGTAGGGCAGTTTCAAATGCTCTTATCTTTATGCCCCAGCAAACTATTTGTGTGGCATGCTATATGCTTTGCAAGATATATCAGTAATTGAATTTAGGGGTTATGTGATGAAAATGAGGGCTTTCCTTCTTATTTATTTTACTACCAAGATGATGGCAGTAATGAAAACCCCAAGAAGTGATAGTCTGTAGAAACTACAAACAGTCAGGCTCAGAGTCTTGCCTATATGTAAGATACAAAGAAGGTATATGTGGCTACACCTCCTCTCATTTTTGCCTTTTATTTCTTTACTTTATTAATAAAAATACTTGGGCCATCTGATAAATCAGGAAACAACTCCCATATAAAAACATTCAATCCCTAATATTGTACCAGCTTTTATTTTATTTTTTATTTTTTGCTTTCCACTGTGCAGTCCAATATTTCCCATTAACTTATAATCACCCTGTTCGTTTCATCGTTCCGAGTATCTTTTCAGTTACAGCCCTACACAGGGAAGAAAGCAGGCAAAACCGAGATGTAAGGATATATGTATTTCACACCAAAATGAAAGTGAGACCAGAAAAGGCAACTTGTATAATGATATAGCATAATTGTGCCCCCACTTAGCAGATCTTCATAACCAGTAATTAGAATTGTGGCTTGCATAATTTTCCTAAAAACATGTGTAGAGTGACTTACTCTTTTGTTTCCAATGTTGAAAACTTTCTCTGCTAATGTATGATAACTCTCTTGTCTGCCCTGGTAGTCAGAGTGCCAGGAATAATCCTGTCTGGCAGCAAGCAGGAGTCCTAAAGCCAAGTCAGGCAGTTGCAAGAAGGAACATTCCTGATTACGGGTGAGACCTCCTAGGAACCACAATCTGTTATGTAGGGATCTGAGGCTGATCAGGTATCTGGTGAGAATCAGTGACTGGCTGAAGGGTCAGTAATGTTTGGTCATTTGAGAGTTGAGAGGTTGGGCAAATTATTATCCAGTTTGTTAATTACCCAGATTCTAACTGTTATCTCAAACTGACACTTTAGAAATCATTTGATTCCTTCTAGGAAAAAGAGAAAAAGGAAAGGAGAAATAATCAGCCTATTTTTTCATTACCAAAAGTTATGGGTAAAAGAAGCATCTAAAACCACATCAAAATATCACATTGATGTGAAATATGGATTTGATAAATCATATTCTTAATTACCTTGAATGACAGAGTTCGCTGAAATATTCATGTGGTGGAAATGATTAGATACATTGTCTGGTAAGTAGGAGAAGTGGTGCAGTATAATTTTTGCTTTTATTCTTGTTTACTGCATATTTTGGCTTAACCAGGAGATGAAGTTGAAAGGCTAGGTTAATTTCCATTACAAGGGACAGGAAGTTATCAGGCATAAAGCATGGAAAATCTGAGAATGCAAAAAGGAAGGGTGTGATAGAAATGAGACAGACACTATGTTTTGAGAAATTTGGGGGCTTTTTTTGTCTTATATTCAAGTTTTAATGACTTCCAGTGTTTGTTTCAGGGTTCCCTAATATATGTTGTCAAATTTAGCAGTTTTGCTAATCCAGTTGAGAAATGGAATTCCAGTGTAGTTTTGTGTATGCCCTATTATGGCATAGGTTAAATATCTTCTATATTTAAATATGCATTGAGCTCAAAGCAAATCACATTTGCAGAATTACAACCAGATTATAGTTAATGTCTAGAGGCTTATCATAAGTAAAACTTTTGGGGTCAATTATTTAGAAAATAATATTTTATTAAAATGTATTTGACTCAATATTATGAGATAACATTAAGATGCAAAAATTCAGACTTCAAGATTCACATTTTGTTTTTCAATTACCCATTGCATTTAGTAAAATCTATGGCATGAGAAACTATATAGAACATATCTTTAAAGCCCCTTAGAGATCAGTGAGTGTTAAAAGATTTCATTGTATCATTCTGCCTCAGACTGTGTTCAGAATTTATTAAATCTATGGAATTATAAATCTGAAGATAGTAAGGAGAAGTCCAGAAGTGTTTTAGGTTTATTCCTTTATGACAGAGAAAATCAGTGGTCACATGTTAAGGCTTTTCAAAATGTAATATCTCTATTTTTTCTATTGAGATATAATGGACACATAACATTATATTAGTTTCAGGTGTACAATATAATGATTTGATGTATGAACATATTGTGAAATAATGACCATAATAAGTCAAGTTAACATCCATCACCACACATAGTTACAATTTGTTTTTCTTTTTGTGACCAGAACTTTTAAGGTCTACTTTCTTAGCAACTTTCAAATACAAAATACAGTATTATTAACTACAGTCACCATGCTCTATGTTACATCTGGACTAATTTATTTTATAACTTGAAGATCATGCCATTTAAACTTCACCCATTTTGTTCACATTCATCTCTAGCAACCAATAATCAGTTCTGTGTATCTATGAATTTTGTTTTTATTTTATTTTTAGATTCCACATATAAATGAGTTAATATGGTATTTGTCTCTCTCTGACTTATTTCACTTAGCATAATGCCCTCAAGGTCCATCCACATTGTTGCAAATAGCAGGATTTTCTTCTTTTTTATGGCTAAATAATATTCTATTGTATATGTGTACCAAAATTTCTTTATCTATTTACCCACTGATGGTCACTTAGGTTGTATCTGTGTCTTGGCTGTTACGAAAAATGCTGCAGTGAAGATGGGGGTACAGATACCTTTTCAAGTATTTTTGTTTTCTTAGGATAAACACCCTGATGTGGAAAAAAAATGCTGGATCATATGGTAGTTCTATTTAAAAGTTTTTTTTAAGAATCTCCATTTTTTTTCCATAGTGGCTGCATGAATTTACAATCCCACCTTCAGTGCACGAGTGTTCCCTTTTCTCCACATCTTTGCCAGTACTTGTTATTTCTTCTCTTGTTGATGCTAGCCATTCTAACAACTATGAGGTGCTATATCATTGTGGTTTTGAGTTTTGTTTCCTTACTAAGTGATGTTGAGCACCTTTTTTTGTACCTGTTGGCCATTTATATATGATCTTTGGAAAATGTCTATTCAGATTCTCTGCCCATTTTTTAATCAGATTTTTTGGGTTTTGCTACTGATTTGTATGAGTCCTTTATACATTTTGGATATTAATGCCTTATCAAAATATGACTTGCAAATATTTTCTCCCATTCCATAGGTTGCCTTTTAATTTCGTTGATGGTGTCCTTTGCCATGAGTACCTTTAGTTGATGTACTCCCCCTTATGTGTGCTTGCTTTTGTTGCCAAATCCAAAAATAGTCACTGCCAAGATGGGTGACAAGGATCTTATCATCCGTGTTTTCTCGTAGGAGTTCTTTGGTTTTGGGATTTTGTGTTCAGGTCTTTAATCCATTCTGAGTTTTGTGTATGACATAAGATAGCAGTCCAGTTTCACTATTTTGCATGTGGCTGTGCAGTTTTCTGAGCCCCATTTATTGAATAGACTATCCTTTAAAGGTATTCTTAAGTACTGCGGGTGTGTGAATTTTATCAAATATCTTTTATTCACATCTAACAGAACATGTTCTAGTAGTTTCTTTCTATTTGGCATGCTGTTCTACATCATTAACTTTTTTTATATTGAGCCATTCTTTCATTGTTAGGATAAAAATAATTTAAAAGTGGTTTGTTCTAATTTGCTGATTTAAATTCACCAGTATTTTATTTATAATTTTTACAAATATATACATATTTATATATATAAATTATCTGTTAATTTTGTCTTTAAGTACATATTATCTGTTTTGAGTATCAGTTTTTATATCGCTTTTCTCTGTTTTAGAACTGTTTATATATACTGATTCTTTTTTAATAATTCCTTTGGTATGTAAAATGATTCACAAGAAAACAGGGCTGACTTTTTTCCATTTATCAATTTATTCTTGCATTTAATTATTCATAAAATATGTTAAGATAAGGCAAGGAAGGTGGCCGGTTAGCTCAGTTGGTTAGAGCGTGGTGCTAATAAGATAAGGCAAGGCACCCAAAACTCAAAGAGTAATATAATGCTGTTCTTGATTTCAAGGAACTTAAAATCAGTATGGAAAAACACATAAGACCAAATATAATTTAATCTCCTGGTTGTTATGAGTGTATTTTTAAGGGCCAGTGTGAAAGAGAGAGGGGAGATGGGGACAACATCCACATATATTGATCCATCAGTTAATCAACGGAGGGCCAGCATCAGCTGACTCCTGATGTGATGGAATGGAAAGAACATAGCGCTGTCTGTACAGTGTTCTTGGTTAACAAGATGGTAATAAATGTCATTCTCAGTAGCCCCGAAGTGATATGGTGAATGGAGGATAAATGGACAATTTCAACAACACAATGAACAATCTATCAGCCATACCCAGAATGAGGAATATTCTTCAGTCAAAATGGTATTAAAATTGAGTTCTTAAAATATATGACATTAGAAAAAAACGGTGTGGAAAAAAGGGGGTGGGGAGATTGTTATGGAGTAAAGACTTAAAAACAGGCAAACAAATGTAATGTGTATACTCTGTTCGATCCTGATTAAAACAAATAGTTCTAAAGAGATATTTTTGAGACAATCTTGGAAATTTGAATACAGTCTGGGTATTAGATGATATTTTAAATTAATTTTGATAAGTGTGATAGTAGCATTGTGATTGCATCTTTAAATGTATCTTCAGAAAAATATTTTAGAATTAAAGGTAAAAGAGTGGTGGTGTGGGATTTACTTTAAAATGTCAAATCACAACAGTGATACAGAGATGATAGGTAAAATTGGCAAAATATATTGAATTGTGTAATGAGTACATCAGGGTTCATTATACTGTTCTCTCTCATTTTCTAGATATTTAAACATTTTCCATGATAAGACTAAAAAAAATAGATCCTTGGAAAGGTAAACCTCTATTCTGAAAGAATAAGGAACCGTTTCCTCATGGTGTTCAAAGTGTTGTTTATGTAAATGGACATTTGTTTGTAACCTGCTGCTAAGGCTCATGCAACGCTCTTTCCATCTGAAAATAATCTTTGAAAAGACACTCTCCAGACATTATACAATGTCTTGTTTGGACCATAAAATGCAATTTTGTTGAATTATTATGGACTATTGAGAAAGAAAGGACATAACAATTGGAAAGCTATTTTATCCTCCCCATTAGTGTTAACACAGAAATAAAATTTCTTATTTTTCAAAAAAAATATGTGCAAAGTGGTACCTATACACTATTATGCTTTATTTTTAAAAACAAAGACAAGAAAATATTTTTAGTGAATGGCCATCATTTTGCTTGCTGTCCATTTCTCATGGGAAAGTTAGCATTGCTGGGACAGCAGAAGAGAAGAAGGCATGAAGGAAGGAGTAAGAAACAGTCTAAATCATTAAAAGAACTGATGAACAAAGATTTTTCAGATGATGAAGTACCATCTGTGTGTACACAGTTGACAAAAGTAAGATCTTCTCTCTCCTTTTTTTAAAAGCATTTTTATCAGAGCTAATTTTTCTACATGAAATTTCCCTCAGTAGTTTCAGAAAATATTATAAAATGATGTATTCCCTTTTACACAAATTTGGAAATTCTCGAATACCAGGAAGTTTTCCTACCACAGAATTATTTTAAGTTTACTGAACTCTAGCAAGTAGTACTTGATTATCTGTCCTGAATCATCCACTGATAGAAGCATGAAGGCCTCTGAGATTCACAGGATTAACAAAGATGAACAGGAACAAAACCTGTAGTACATACTCTAGCTTTTACCAATTATTAACCCTGAAATACTAAATTGGGGCAAATAAGATAAAAAGGATGAGGCTTCTGTGACTGAAACACTCAAAATCCTCAGTGCAACCAGCCCTTCCCACAGCGCAGAGCACCTTTTAACTCAGCAAGGGCTCATTGATCCCCATCCTCGTCAGAAGGGCTCTGCGCCCCAAGCCCGCAGGACTCAGCCCTCTAACGAAGGCGGGGGTGGAGGGGAGAGGCCACCGGGCACGGAGCAACCCACAGGCAGCTGCCCTCTTGTGCACAGCCTGTGGTTTTGCTTTATGGCAACTTCACAGCACGGCCCAGCAGTTTTTCTTCTGAAAAAGAAAATCCACTCCGAAAGAGCACTAGGGTGCAAAGCAGATTTTACAGAAGATTCTTAGGGACACAGAGTAGAGGATTTATGCCACACACTAGAAAGCAAACAACCTAGCAAAGCATCTCACTAGAGATTTATATTTCCCCCACATACCTCTTTACTTAGTAACCACTAAGCCCCCCTCTTTCTTTTCCAGGGTTTTCCCCGTAACACAATCCCTTAAGCTTCCCTCGTCCTAACTAGAGCAATTTGAGCACTTACAGGTCCTACAGGCCCAATTCAGAGGATCAAATCATTCATCTAATGAACTTCTCTAACTGCCTAGAGGGAATCTGATGCTAAGAAAACTCAGTTTTGTTTGTCATTATCTTTCCATCCTGGAATATGAAATAAGCAGTTAAGACAGAGTCTGAAAGAAACCTCAGTGAAGTACACGCATAAGTAGGGATGCCTTCCTGTGCTTCATAGAGCCTTTGCAGAACGACTGTCCTGCCTTATTTAGTTAGAAATAAACTCTCCTCATAGCAAGAAGACCAAGCAGTGGGAGTGAGCTGAAGTTATCTTTACTGCAAAGCTAATTTCCACAAAATCCTGCTTTATTAGGTTCAGGGTCCCTGACTTGCTGAGGCCTTTTAAGTTCTGTGAGTTGGACGGGTCATGCCATGTTTCTCAGCCTTTAATGTGCACATGAGTCACCTGGGGATTTTGTCACAATGCAGATTTTGATTTAGTAGATATGAACTGTGGCCTAAGGTTCTGTATTTTGAATAAATTCCCATGTTTCTGGTCCATGGTTCACACTTTTGAGTACCAGGGTGAGTGTGGTGGTGAAAGAAGGGGTAGCAATTTGCAATCAGAAAGCATTTCTGTGGAAAATTTCCGGGGAGTTAAGGGAAAGGTACCCAGATTTGCAGAGTGCCAGTAATTCATTTTGATTTATTTACTCATTCTAAATACTTGCTATCAATTTTGTAACTAATTTTATATTTGCAATTTCTATTCTTAAAGAGGACCCCTAAAATTATATAAGCTTCAGCTTCCCAAAAGCTTGGATCTGTCATTGTCTGTTAGGCAACTGAAATTTGGCTAAGGATTCTATACATCCACTCAGCCTCATGGTCAGCATCTGAGAGGACTGGGCCCCTGTGGACTTGAGCTTGTCAAACTTGCAGTGCCTTGATTTAGACCATAAGAAATAGTCAATAGACTTAAATATTCTGCATCTTCCTACAATATGCAAGTGTCCCGGTCATAGGAGTCACAGGCCCAAGGAACACCTAGTAGTAATTTATTCTTTTACTGTACAAATATGTTTGTCAACTGCCCAACTTAGGATCAGGGAAACTCTCGGTATCCCCGTTACACTCAGGGAGGAAAAAAAAGCAAATGAGGTCATTCAAAATCAAATAGCAAGCTGGTAGACTTAAATCATGTCAAATGTGACCTCCAGGCAAGATGAAGCAATAAGAATGGGATTTACCTCTCACCGGAAACCATTAAAAAAATACAAAATAACAGGTTTCAGAGACTGGGCATCAGCTGGTGAAGAACATTGATACTAAGACAAGGAAACAAAATGAACCAGGCCTGGCGCAACTGTGGAAACAGTTGAGAGTCTGGGAAAGCCAAGTGGCTGTGGATCACAAGCCAAATAGTACACGTAGGATCTGTGCATTCACCTCTATTCAATTTGCTGCAATTAGAAAAATCTAAAGAAAAAATGTAGTTATTATAAAGCTATAACTGAAAGAGAGTGATACTAGCATAAGACTAGATAGAAAGATCAGGAGAACAAAATGTATAGTATGGGATCATATTCTAGTATTTGAAATAAAATGAGATGATAACATAAATCAGAAAAAACATTAAAATTTTTTTGAGATGTCAGGTATTTAAGGAACAAAAGATTATAGTCACATAGCAATACAAATTATTAATCAAAGGGCTAAATAATTAATGTAGTTAACCAGTAGGTGTTGAGGTCTATAGGATACTATGTGTCCCACTAGGTGCTAAGAATCAAGTCTTAGAACAGAGAAACCTAGTTTCTTCCATCAGAGATCACCCAGTCCAGCTATAATGGGGAGGCTGAGGGTTATTATTATAAGTGAGATGATGATGTGGACAGAAAGTATGAAGTCCACAAATAGTGCATTTCAGGTGAGCCTATCCTAGTTTTAGGGTCAGGGAAGGTCTTTCTTTGGTAATTTGTTTAAACAGATACTTTAAAGAGTAAACTATGAGTAATGAGGTCATGAAAGTATCCCAGTTAGGAGTTAAGTTCATACGTGAAGGTGAGAGAATTACATTTTAGAATTCAGGGGAAAAAAATTAAAATTAAACTTAAAAATTAACATATATTTTTAAATTACCATATGTCTGAAGCTGCAAGACAAGGAGAAAATACCATGAGATCTGATAATATATTGGGAATATGTTTACAGTAAGTAACTGTTAAAAAGCCTCATTTTTCTCACATAAAAGAAATTTCTTCTTTGTTGGTTTATCTGCTCAAATATTCATGAGCTATCTGGGCTATTTCAGTCTTTTCGGCTTCACTATTATATTTGTTTTTTGCCCTCTTTTTAATGCATCATAGTGCAACATGGTCACTGTAACTCCAACCATTATTTCCACATTCAAGACAATAAGGGAGTGACAACTTCTTTTTTTTTAGTCTATTTATTTTTTTATTTTGGTATCATTAATATACATGAGCAATATTGTAGTTACTAGATTGTCCCCATTATCAAGTCCCCACCACATACCCCATTATAGTCACTGTCCAAAAGTGTAATAAGATGCTATAGAGTCACTACTTGTCTTCTCTGTGCTATACTGCCTTTCCCCTGTCCCCCCCTACATTATACGTGCTAATCATAATGACCTTTTCTCCCCCTTGTCTCTCCCTTCCCACCCATCCTCCCCAGTCCCTTTCCCTTTGCTAACTGTTAGTCCGTTCTTGGGTTCTGTGAGTCTGCTGCCTTTTTGTTCCTTCAGTTTTTGCTTTGTTCTTATACTCCACAGATGAGTGAAATCATCTGATACTTGTCTTTCTCCGCCTGGCTTATTTCACTAAGCATAATACCCTCTAGCTCCATCCATGTTGTTTCAAGTGGTAGGATTTGTTTCTTCTTATGGCTGAATAATACTCCATTGTGTATATGTACCACCTCTTCTTTATCCATTCATCCACTGACGGACACTTAGGTTGCTTCCATTTCTTGGCTATTGTAAATAGTGCTGTGATAAACATAGGGGTGCATATCAATTTTTGAAACTGGGATCCTGTTTTCTTAGGGTAAATTCCTAGGGGTGGAATTCCTGGGTCAAATGGTATTTCTATTTTTAGTTTTTTGAGGGACCTCCATACTGCTTTCCACAATAGACAATTTCTCTTTTATAAGGAAAGTAAACCATAGTGTTATTCCTTAAATACCTGATTTTTTAAGAACCCACCTCCACAAACAGCATATGTTACATTGGTAATTTTTTAGTTTCACTTTATACATATGTAAATATGTATGTGTAGAAAGTTGTCAATGTTGAAAAGCCTCCCAGCTACAAGAAAAGCTAGTAAAGTGAATAGCTTTTCCAGCAAGAAGGAATTGTGTTGGAAAGAGTTGTGGGCTATCCAAACCACAATGTCTATAATAAAGGCGCTGGCTGAGGCTTGATCCTCGAGGGCTTGAATTTCTTCTTAGCGACTTACATCTTTATCCTTGGGAAATACTGAAAAGGTTTAGGCATGAGAATTACATACTTCGGGCATGTTTTTGTAAAGATTATACCACAGGATTTCAGAGGAGAGAAAATGTTGGCATGTGGTAGATGATGAGAGGAGCAGAGATGGGTATAATTTGGTAATTGGAGAGATATTTAGGAAATGGCATCACTGAGGTATAAAAATTGATAAGATTTCAGGAGTGAAAGAGATGAGGTGAATGATTTTCAGGTCATTGTTTGAACATTTGAGTGGACTTTAGTGCTATGGATTAAAATAGTAACTAGAGCTGGATGGAAATTAGAATTTACAGGTAGAGAATATAGATTTCTTTTTGGTAACTGAGTTTGAGTGTCTCAAAGAAGTCTACCTGGAGATGCTAAAAAGTTCCTTGGAATTGGAATTCAAAGGAGAGCTTGAGATTGGCATTTATAAGTGTGCCAAGCAGAGCTGCATGAGCTTCAGGAAGAGCCTGAAGACACTCCAGCAATGAAAAATTGCTTAGAGAACAAGTCAACAAAAGAAATTGAGAGAGAATGCATGGAGTAGAAGAAAACCAGGACAGTGGGTTCCACAGAAACCAAAGAAAGCAAATGAGAAGGAAGAGGTGAACAGAGTGCAAAAGGTTATTCAGATGTAAAGAAGTTAATGAAAGATAAAAGATGGAAAAGTGTACCTTTGTGACATTTTAGTGCAAGAGATTTCAGTTTTATGGTAATGATCCATATTGTACTGTGATTTGTTGCCGGATGCTTACAGGGGAAGTAAATAAATAGAAAGGGCATCTTTTGGGATATATTTCACTGTAAAAGCACAAAAAGATTAGAAGGAGAGGGTGTGACCTTGAGGAAAAGCTATGAATGTGCTTTTTATGAGTTGAGAGAATTATGTATAAATGCTGAGGAAAGGAAGTTAGAGGAAGGTGGAGGGATAGCCCAGGTCTGGGTGTGGCAATAAAACAAAAGAAGATAAGATGAGGGCAAAAATAGTCTGCTTTGCCAATATGGATGTGCAGAGCCGTGAGTTTTCCCTCCTTATTCTGGCTTCTTTATTCTAAAGTAAAAGCAGTGTCATCTTTTGAATAGAAGAGAGGATGGAGGATTCAAGAAAGTAGAAGTTTGAAATAGTCATTTTGAAGAATGAAAGAAGCACCTGAGTAGGAGAAATAGAACAGTTGCCAGAAAGTTTAAAAACCTTGTTGTTGATGTTGAACCATAAATTTATATTGGCAGCTGATTTTAACTACCCAGGTGCAAGCTTAGCGAAGGCAGATAATTGGATTCGTCCAGCTCTACAGTTTTGCAAGGCAGGTGTGTTGAAAGAACAAAGACACAACGGACATTATAAATTTTGCAGCTTGTGGTTGAAATGATGAAGCATGGATTCTCACATGTCTGGTGGCAGGGCTACATGGTAATGATGATTTTTATCTTCATGCTTTTCAAAGTTCCCAAATTTTCTATATATGAAATATATTTTAAATGCAGCAAGTCAATTAACTTTCAGTTAATTTCAGTTTGAAAGTTTTAAGTAGCTCAAGACAATAGACAACATATATCAAACATTATTTTTAGACAGTCCATAGCACTGTAGATTTCTGAATATCATCAGTCATTATAAATCTGTGTCCCTCATTCTTACCTGCAGCAAAGGTCTGATTCCCTTCCTTGCGGGCAGCATGTGAGGCCTGAGCTGCACTGCCTGTCCTTTTTGAGTCCCATATTTGCAGCTTGTCCTGGCCATAGTTCTCATGGGCAGCTCACCATCTTGTCTTTAGACTGTCCTTGAGGTAGTTCTAGTGGTCTGTGTAGCCCCCACTCAAGGCATTCATCAGCCAGAAAAATATTCCCAGTCTTGTCCCCACTAGGTCGTTACCTCCTATTCTCATAGCTGTCTCTATTCCTGCATCTAAACTGAGATACATTTTATTTCTACCTTCTTGTAATGCACATGGCCAGTTAGTGGTTGCTACCTCCATAAGCTCAAAGTTGGATTTCTCCAAAGGCATTGGAAATCCCATTCACTTAGCAGCAGTCACCATCTTGTTTTTCTTTATTTCTGTCTTCCTCTTTGTTACCCAGAACAGTTCATTATCATGACCCTTTCCTGAGAATTAGAGGTCCCAGGGCCTCTCTGACAATTTCCAGATTCCTAATTTTCTTTATGTCAGTTCTTACATAATAGTCTTATTTCATAAGTTTGACTAAATAATCAAATTTCAAAATTTATTTGCTGATTTTTTATTGATATTTGAACAACTTATTACAAAAACGATAGCTTGTATCAGTAATATTGAGAACTCAGGCAACATTTTTTAAATCCATATGTAGTTGAACATGTTTTTATATTTGTATATTTATTTGTACATTTACTTA